>JARQOD010003912.1:0-59909 GCA_033576555.1 Oophaga sylvatica | reverse complement strand
TATTAACCGGCTCCACAGATCCAGGGGTATTCTCTCAAACTGGACCTCTAAAATTTTAATGGCACCAAGGACTCACTAAATGAGGCTGAGGACTGTGTACCTGGCGCATGCGACAAGAGTTACAATACCGTTTAACTTCTTGATAGACCCCCAGCCAGTAAAACCGTTGTATAATTCTGTGTAGGGTTTTCTTTTGGCACAAATGTCACCTAGTACATGCGCATTGGCCTAAGTCCATTACCAACCTCCGATATGACTGCGGTAGCAGCAATTGCTAAAAAATTTCAACATGTATTTTATAAACCTGATACAGCAAATCTTGGTTCAGCTCTAATTGTTTAAATACTGTAGCTGCCCGGGGTGTTGGGGTTTCCCATTGACAACCAGTAAATTTTCACGGGCTAGACTCAACGTAGGGGCCGCGGAGTTGCGCCTTAACAAATTTGTCACCTGTCACATTTAAGTATTACAATTCAGGTCCCGGTGTCAAATCTTCCATCTCCCCAACTAACACTTCGATAGGAGGTGTTTTCTACTCCACCGAAGGCAAAGGTAATACTGCCACTGCACACATGTGTTATGCATAGTGAGACTGATAGTAGCCAACAAAGTAGCTAACAAAGGCCACTTGTGATCACCCTATCAGCGTAGGAACAATGCTACTCAAAAGATCTGCCATGATCCTGGACAAAATCTTGATATAATGGTCAATGAGTGAGAATGTACGATAGGATCCAGGCAGATGTGAAGGTTTGTTTGGTTTTAGTAGCAACTTCATGTGTGACATGTTTGAATGGCTGGGCAACCCTCCTGTCTCCAATATATGATTGAAGGTGCGTACCAATGTGGATGGGATATCCTCACTCAATAATTTTAATAATTTGGCTGTAAACCCGTCAGGTCCTGGAGCTTTCCCGTATTTAAAGTAACTTATCGCCGCTGTCACTTCCGTCACCTCAATTTGTTTTTTTAAAAGGAGAAGCTGATAGTTTGTGATGGATGGTAACCGTATTCCATCTACAAAGGTGTTACCTCCGCACTATCCGTATGTTCCACCTTATATAAGTCTGAGTAGTATTCTTGTAGAATGGTGTTTATGGTTCGAGGGTCTGTGTTCATGATCCCATGTTTATTCGTTAACGCTGTAATATGTTGATGACGAATGTGATTTCCTTTCGCTAGTCGTGCTAATAGTCTCCCTCATTTGCTACCATAACGATATACATCGGCTCTATAATTGTTATTACTGCTTGTCTCTCGTCGATATACCCATACGTGTAAGTCAGCCTTAGCCTGCTTACATCTATTTTTAACCTGTGTGGGTGAACTTGTTTGTTTGCCGTGTACCTATCGCGTAATATCCTGCTAGCCTGCGAGTAGTTTGTCGCGATCTTCTTTTTTAGCGTTGTCTGATAACCTATTAGTTTCCCGCGCATTACTCCCTTCCCTGCTGCCCATAAAAGTTCCGGCCTATCCCTAGTATCTCCATTATCCCTTACATATTAAAAACACCATTGCTTCACGTGATGTCGAAACTTCTCATCCATTAACAAATAGGTCGGGAAGCGCCAAGTTTGGTTTGGCCCCATCTGCACCATATCTGGCAGGGTCACTGATACGGGCGCGTGGTCATATATAGCTACGTTGTGCACATCTGCCTCTTCCACTCCCCTTAATAGCTCCTGTGCTAGCAATATATAATCTATTCTGGACCAAGAGTCATGTGGCGCCGAATAGAATGAATATTCACTGCCATCTGGGTTCAGGTGTGTCCAAATGTCTACAAAGTTACTCGTGTCTAGCAAGGGTTATTATAAACGTGTGTCATGTGATCGCACATTCATTCGCATCGACCTACAGTTCTTCACTGGTTCGATTCACCATATTTAAGTCACCACCGTGGGTGGTTTTAATGCTCTCCTATCGGCCTGATATGCTTGGATACCTGGGATAAATTCAGGAACGTCTCCAAACTCCCTACTCACATGTCAGCGCAGGAACCGTAAGAGGGAACGTGCTTGTTTTGTTGCGCATAGGTGGAGTTTTATACAGTAAATGATTACTGCTGTCTTATTTTTTGCGTCCCAAGGGCAGAATAAGTCTGCGTAACGTTACATTTTACAGACACTCATATAATAGACACACGCTACCCTAACCATGACACAAGGAAGGTATGTTGCCGGATAAAGCCGCCATTTTAGCGTCACTGTGCTGTTAATTCAGTTTGGGACAGAACACTGCTCTGCTGACTCTGAGGGACAGTTAGAGATTGCGATTTTGTGTCCTGTGCTTTAGGCAGGCTACTTTACCAACCGCTGTGTACATCTTCCTTTTGCCTTGCAGTGTTTTTTTCACAGCTCTGCAAGGTGTGTGTGTGAGTGCAGGTGACGCGCTGCAGTTTGCTCGGCATACAACGCTGTATGTAGGCATCTGCACATGTCACTCTCACACTCTTTTTTTTTTTTTTTTTTAGTGTAATTCTTGCTGCTCCATTCAATTGAAATTATAGTGTGACGTGCTTCCATCCGTATCCAATACATTGGTTGAAAACACTGTAGAAGGACACAAAAAGCCCTTTCACAGTTAAGAGTTGTGTTCACTGTAGTCTGAGATTTTAATTTATTCAATTTTGATCACGCTCAAGTTACTTCTTCAAGCAATGCTGCTTGTACTCTGCTGAGCGTGTCTTACTGCCTCATCCTTGTCATTTTTCTCGAATTGGTGTACATGTACATCAAAGTAGTCTTCATTTTGATCGAAATCCAAGCAGGTACCCGGACACTCTATGGCTGCTTTTATACGGTGGACTGGCTCCAACATTCAATAAGACTTAAGATGCAATCGGCACCTTGTCAAGGCCCAATCCTCTTCTCCCTTTGATATAATAATAATAATAATAATCTTTATTTATATAGCGCCAACATATTCCGCAGCGCTTTACACTTTAACAGTTTCAAAACACAAGTCATAGGTAACAACGTTAACAATACAATAATTAAAGCAAAATAAGCCGACCCTGCTCGTGAGAGCTTACAATCTACAATGAGGTGGGGGAGATACAAAGTACAGGTGTGTATATATAATGGTGCATTTCCAATGATGGTCCAGCCATCTTGAGGGAGTGAGGCATGGATGGAGATAGTGAATGGCTCCACATACACACTTAAACATAGAACGACTTTGGTTATTGAATGTGATAGGCCACTCTGAACAAATGTGTTTTGAGGGAGCGCCTGAAACCAGGCAAATTGTGGATAGTCCTAATTTCTTGTGGTAGAGCATTCCAGAGGATTTGCGCAGCGCGGGAGAAGTCTTGGAGTCGGGAGTGGGAGGGACGGATTACTGCAGAGGTTAGTCGAAAGTCATTTGCAGAGCGCAGCAGTCGGTTAGGCCGATAGATAGAAATGAGGGAGGAGATGTAGGGGGGTGCTGCACTGTGGAGAGCTTTGTGGGTGAGAACCAGTACTTTGAATTGGATCCTATAATGAATGGGCAGCCAGTGTAAGGACTGGCGAAGAGCGGACGCGTCCGAGTACCGATTAGCCAGATGGATGACCCTGGCTGCTGCATTAAGGATGGTGTAAATGTATGTGGTAACAGTTCATATAAACGTCTTGTGCTTGGGTGCGATGAAAATACTTGAGACACAGGTTGATAAAGAAAGTCTTGTATTGCTTCATACAAATTGGCAAAAATAAACACACAGGTTGCAAACACAGAAGCAGGAGACACAGCAGGCCAGAGTAATCTAAGCTCAGCAATAACTCTCCACAACAGATTCAGATCTTCTTCTCTGTTACCGCAAGTCCGTGCAAACGTGAGGCTCTCAAGAGCAGAGTTCAGAGTCCACAAGTGCTTCAGAGTTCCTCAGTAGGAATGGCTGGAGTACAAGGTCCAAGGCTTCAGGAGTCAGAACACAGGTTCACTGCAGGCTAGATTCTGAAGCACTGATTACTCAGCTGTGGCTGTTTAAGAAGCAAACGGAGAGAATCAGGGCGGGAACATGCAAGCTGGAAAACTCCATTTTGACTGAGGGCAAGATAGCTGCAGCAAAACAGAAAGCAAAATGGCAGACGAACAAACTGAGTTTCAGAAACAGATACACAGAACCTTACATTACTCCCCCCTTAGGGACAACCTCCGGATGACCTCAGACCAGGCTTGTGTGGGTACCTCTGATGAAACTGACGGAGCAAGCGAGGAGCATTAACGTTATTGACTGGCTCCCATGAGTTGTCCTCCACTGGGTAGCCCTGCCATTTAATCAGATATTGTAACTGATTTCTATACAACCTGGAATCTAAAATCCTTTCCACCACAAATTCTTCCTGACCATCGACTAGCACTGGGTCAGGGCAAGGAGAAGAACGTCCAGGAAACGTATTGGGTGTCGCAGCCTTTAGTAGGGATACATGAAAGACAGGGTGGATTCTCATAGTTCTGGGCAGTTGAAGACGACAAGCAACGGCACTTATAATCTTACTGATTTTATAGGGTCCAATGTACTTATGTCCCAACTTAGACGATGGAATCCTTAACTTAAGATTTCTGGTTGACAGCCAGACCAGGTCTCCTACCTTAAAAGCTGGTGCAGGTTTACGAAATTTATCTGCTGCCTTCTTGTACCTTTCCTGAGCCGATTCCAGATTCTCCTTTAGAAGATCCATATTCTTCTGTAAAGTCGTGACTCTTTCAGCCACTGCTGGCAAAGGCGTCTCTATGGGAAATCGTGGTAGAATGTTAGGATGATAACCTAGATTAGAGTAAAAAGGAGACTGTTTAGTGGAGGCACTCTGAGAGTTGTTGTAAGAGAACTCAGCCAATGGAAGTAGATCCACCCAATCATCCTGTAGGTGGCAGATAAAGCAGCGAAGATACTGCTCCAGGGTTTGATTGGTTCGTTCGGTTTGTCCATTAGTCTGGGGATGAAAAGCAGAAGAAAGGTTTACTTTAATGTCCAATGCTGCACAGAAATTTTGCCAAAACCTAGAAGTGAATTGCACCCCTCGATCCGAAATAACCTCATCCGGTACTCCATGTAAACGAAACACATCTTTAATCATCAAATCTGATGTCTGTTTTGCAGTGGGTAATCCGACACAAGGGATAAAATGAGCTGCCTTTGTTAAACGGTCAACCACCACTAGAATAGTGTTCTTCCCTTGAGAGGTTGGTAATTCCACAATGAAGTCCATAGAAATGGATCCCCACGGGCGGGACGGGGTGGGAAGAGGCTGTAACAGACCAGTTGGTGAAGAGCGAGGTGTTTTGCATCTTGCACAAACCTCACACGAAGTGACATAGTCCAAAACATCCTTCCTACAAGTGGGCCACCAAAAGAAACGAGAAAGAAATTCCTGTGTCTTTAGAATTCCTCTATGCCCGGCTATTTTGGAATCGTGAATGAGTTGCAATACTCTCAATCTGACTGTTTCAGGTATATACAGACGTTGTCCCAGAATCCACACACCATTCTTAAAGACAAGACTTACGTCCCTTGGGGGTTGAGCCAAAAAAGAATCCGCATGGTATGCTTCCTTGATGTCTTTAATTAGGTCTTGATGATGAATCACTCCTAGGAATCTAGAGTCAGGAAGAATAGTCTTAGGAGGAGTAATTGGACGTGTCTCTGCTGAGTAAATCCTAGAGAGTGCATCAGCCTTTCCATTGCGCGATCCTGGTCTATAAGAAATAATAAAATTAAATTGGTTTAAGAAAAGATTCCAGCGAGCCTGGCGAGGAGTCAGGCACTTAGCCGACCTGATAAACTCAAGATTACGATGGTCTGTCAGAACGACTATTTGCTGTGCAGCTCCTTGAAGAAGGTGTCTCCATTCTTTGAAGGCGGCAATAATGGCCAACAACTCTCTATTGCCCACATCGTAGTTCTTCTCAGCCGAAGACAACTGCTGGGAAAAGAAGGCACAGGGATGCAAGACATTCTTCTCACCTGTTCTCTGAGAGAGTATAGCTCCCACGGCACAGTCTGAAGCATCCACCTCTATTATGAAGGCAAGCTCTGGGTTGGGATGTACTAGGATAGGTGCAGTGGTAAATTTATCTTTTAGACGGGAAAATGCTTCCTGGGCTTGGGGAGTCCAGGAGAACTTAGACTCTTTCCGGGTAAGTTGGGTGATAGGTGACACTACCTCAGAGAAATTTCTAATGAAACGTCTATAGAAGTTTGCAAACCCGATGAAGCGCTGTACCTCCTTCACATTTCTAGGACTTGGCCAATCATTGATGGCTTGGGTTTTACTTCCATCCATACTAATTCCTTGTGTAGACAGTACATACCCCAGAAATTGAATTTCGGTCTTATGGAATTCACACTTTTCAAGCTTGATGTAAAGATGATTTTGTCTTAGACGTTCCAAGACCATTCTCACATGTCCATGATGTTCCTCTGTGGAGTTAGAAAAAATTAAAATATCATCCAAATAAATTACCACGAATGTATCTAGGAGATCCCTGAAGATGTCATTCACCAAGTGTTGGAAAGTGGCTGGGGCGGTACTCAGACCAAAAGGCATAACCAGATATTCAAAGTGTCCATAGCGTGACCTGAATGCAGTCTTCCATTCATCCCCAGGTCTAATACGGACTAAGTTATAGGCCCCACGAAGATCTAGTTTAGAAAAAATTTTGGCATGTCGCACTCTCTCCAATAACTCAGGGATTAAAGGCAATGGATAACGGTTTCTAATAGTAACCTTATTGAGTTCCCTATAGTCTACGCATGGTCTCAGGGATCCATCTTTCTTCTTTACAAAGAATATGGGTGCCCCTGCAGGAGATGAAGAGGGGCGTATGAAGCCCTTGGCTAGATTTTCGTCTATGTACTCTTTTAAAGCCTTCAGCTCGGGCCCCGCCAGGGGTAGATCTTACCAAAAGGTATCTCTGCTCCAGGCAATAATTCAATTGGACAATCATATGGACGGTGAGGAGGAAGCTGGTCAGCGTTCTTCTTGTCACATAAATCCACATAGTCCTGGTATACAGCTGGTAGTTCAGGGACTGATATGGTTCCTTTAGGAACAGAGCAAGCTGAAATTTTTGGACTCATCTGTTTCTCTGGAAAGTGTAATTCCTTGGTCTCCCAGTTAATGGTAGGATTCTGAGCCTGCAGCCATGGTAGCCCTAGAATAATGGGAAAGTGAGGAGAAGAGATAAGCATAAAGGACAGTTTCTCTTGATGATCTTTACCCATAAGAACCTTTAAAGGCTCTGTTTCCTGATCAACTGGTCCAGAGGTCAGCAGGGAACC
The DNA here is from genome assembly GCA_033576555.1 of Oophaga sylvatica. Taxonomy (NCBI): domain Eukaryota; kingdom Metazoa; phylum Chordata; class Amphibia; order Anura; family Dendrobatidae; genus Oophaga; species Oophaga sylvatica. The sequence goes on along the minus strand of JARQOD010003912.1, from coordinate 52,642 downwards.
ATCCACAGTTTCCATCTGTACTGGAGCAGCCTTCTTCACTGAACGTATTCCCTGTTTTAGAGCAAAGGAGACATCCATAAAATTTCCACTTGCACCTGAGTCGATCATAGCAGAGCTAGACACCCAGGCTGAGTCAACCCAGAGTTTGATGGAAAGAAAACAGTGAGAATTGTTTTTCTTACAACTCAGCTGGGACACCGCTGAGGAAACTTGAAAGATGGCAGCATTTACACAGTCAACGTCCTCAGAGGTAACGGAGTTTAAGTCCGAGAAATCAAGATCTGTTGCTGCAGCTCTCTCTGGAGCCTGAGGCTCGGACCTGACAGATCCCCTCTCGCAACACTCACAATGAATGAGTGCTGCAGTAGTCTTGCGAGAACGGCTGGGACAGTTAATAATAAAGTGCCCTGACTTACCACAATAAAAACATAGATTCTCCTTAAAACGATGTTCCTTGCGTGCATCACTAACCCGTCGTAGTAAAGAGTCTACCTGCATGGGTTCAGGTTCAGGTTCCCGTGTAATCCTATTCAAAGGTTCCTTAGCTGGAGAGGAAGGTAGGAAAAGGTTAGTACGATTGCTTTCGAACCATCTCTCTTGCCTGCGTTCAGTTAAACGAGTATCAATACGGATGCAGTAGTTAATAAAGTCACCTAACGCAGTGGGAGGGTCGGCACGAGCAAGTTCATCCTTAATTAGTGGGGATAACCCCTTTCGAAAAATAGATTTTTTGGCGGAATTGTCCCAGGTGGTATCAAGGGCCCATCTCCTGAAATCCAAGGCATATTCAGCTACCGAGTGCTTACCTTGGCGCAAAGCTAACATGGCTGCTTCAGCTGTTGCACCTCGATTGGGGTCATCAAACACCTGCCCCATGGCTGAAATAAAATCATCAAGGTGATTCAAACAATCATCCTCAGTCTCAATCAGAGGGTTTGCCCATATCAAAGCCTTGTTGGTAAGCAACATAATTATAGTAAGCACCTTAGATCGTTCAGTAGGAAATTGTGAAGCATGTGCAGAAAAAAAAAGATTGCATTGATTAACAAATCCCCTGAATTTTTCACGTTCACCACCAAAACGAAAAGGGGGCAACTTGGGAATCCCAGAACTCGGGGCCACGGCAGGAGCCTGGACTCGCCCCTCCAGAACCTCAATCCTGGCTCGCAAATCCTGGGTAGTCTGTCCAACCACTTGCAAATTGTGATTATTTAGGTCCTGAAGATTTGTAAGACGGGTCTTTATATTCTGCAAATCTGCAAGGATATTATCAGTCACTCCGCAAAGTTCCTTTATGCGGGCCTCCATTTTCCAGATCTTTTAAGACAGGATACTGGAAGAAGAGGAGAGAAAAAAAAACAATAGTGTTCACCTGTGGCAACACTGAAGAAAGAAAAAAAACTTTAAGGGAACTGCTCACCTGGAATGGTTGTGAGAAGTCACAACCACTATCATCACAGAAAGCTTTCAACCAGACATCTGATATCCAGAGTTTCAGCAGACAAAAAGAGAAGAAAAAAAAAAAAAAAAAAAACAATAGTGTTTACCTGTGATAACACTGCAGAAAAAAAAACTTAAGGGAATTGCTCACCTGGAATGGTTGTGAGAAGTCACAACCACTGTCATCACAGAAAGTACAACCGGACATCCGATATCCACAGTACAGCAGACAAGCCTTTCCAGACCCAGCAGACACTAACGTTTGGCTTCAGAATCTTGTAATGTATGTGGTACAGTTCATATAGCGTCTTGTGCTTGGGTGCGATGAAAATACTTGAGACACAGGTTGATAAAGAAAGTCTTGTATTGCTTCATACAAATTGGCAAAAATAAACACACAGGTTGCAAACACAGAAGCAGGAGACACAGCAGGCCAGAGTAATCTAAGCTCAGCAATAACTCTCCACAACAGATTCAGATCTTCTTCTCTGTTACCGCAAGTCCGTGCAAACGTGAGGCTCTCAAGAGCAGAGTTCAGAGTCCACAAGTGCTTCAGAGTTCCTCAGTAGGAATGGCTGGAGTACAAGGTCCAAGGCTTCAGGAGTCAGAACACAGGTTCACTGCAGGCTAGATTCTGAAGCACTGATTACTCAGCTGTGGCTGTTTAAGAAGCAAACGGAGAGAATCAGGGCGGGAACATGCAAGCTGGAAAACTCCATTTTGACTGAGGGCAAGATAGCTGCAGCAAAACAGAAAGCAAAATGGCAGACGAACAAACTGAGTTTCAGAAACAGATACACAGAACCTTACAGATGGACTGGAGAGGGGATAGTCGAGTAATGGGGAGGCCAAGTAATAGAGCATTGCAGTAGTCCAGGCGGGAGTGGATCAATGCTACAGTGAGGGTTTTTGTTGTTTCCATGGTGAGAAAAGGGCGGATTCTAGAGATGTTCTTTAGGTGTAGACGGCAAATATCTAACAAACAGGTCATGCTGGAGAGACTTGCACCTACTACCACTCAGGGTCTTCAGCTCCTTTGTGAGAAACTAATGTTTGGCCAGCCAGTATATCAAATAAAGTTCATGAGAAATGGGAACTGTGGTTGGCTTCACTTTTGGTACTGGGTGCTAATACCAAACCATGGTGTGCCATTCAATGGATATTCCTGGCTGGTTGGAGACAAGCTCATTCCCACAGAAAAGTACCAGAAAGCTAAGGAGATGGTGGCCTCTCTCAACATGAAGGAGTTTGCTCGTTGTCTAGGAGACCGACCACCCCTGCTGTGTACCTTGTCAACGTTGTGTTGAAGCTTGCAAGGATTAAGAGGTTACAGTGGTAAGTCTGGTTTTTACTAAAGATCCTGCTGTGTATTATAGTTTTTATGTTTTAAAAAAAATTATCTTAGGAATGTTAAATAAATTTCTTTTTTTTTTTTTTTAAATACAATGTATCTTATGAATGTTAAATAATTTTTTTTTTTTTTATAAAATAAAATGTATCTTATGAATGTTAAATAACTTTTTTTTTTTTTTTTCAGGTATTTGATCTACCGTAGCTAGTTGCTGATCGTTGACTCTACACCCCTCTCCCCAGAATGTTACTCGGGTTATGGGAGAAAATCACCGCTATTCCAGACTGATTTCATGTTAATGTGTCTGGCTCTTACACAGCACACAGCACTTGATGTTAGTTTATCTTTTTCCTAAATTATTTGTTACACTGCCCTTCTCACATTTTATTTGCACTTTTTTTTTTAAGCACAAGTTTTTTTACACTTCCTTGTTCTGTAAGTAGGCTTAATGGTTAAATGTTTTATACTAGATGTAAATATGTAACATGTAAATTTTATATTAAGATTTTGCAAATTATTAGGTCCACACCATCAGGCTCTTTCGTCCCCTCTCCCTCAGAGTAGCGGTTATATATCGGACCCCAGGCTCGCCCACACAGTTCCTTGACCACTTCTCTGCCTGGCTGCCGCACTTTCATGTCCTCAGAAGTACCAACCCTTATCCTTGGAGACTTCAACATCCCCATTAACAGCCCTACTTCCACACTCAAAACACATTTGTTCAGAGCGGCCTATCACATTCACTAATCAAAGTCATTCTATGTGTAACTGTGTGTGTGTGTAGCCCATTCACTATCTCCATCCATCCCTCACTCCCTCAAAATGGCTGGGCCATCATTCTAAATACACCATTGTATATAAACACCTGTACTTTGTATCTCCCCCACATATTTGTAAATTGTAAGCTCTCACGAGCATGTGCGGATTATATTGCTTTCATTATTGTATTGGTAACGTTGTTACTTATGACTTGTGTTCTGAAACTGTTAAACTGTAAAGCGCTGCGTAATCTGTTGGCGCTATATAACTAAAGATTCTTATTAAGCGTTCACGGGTCCATGTGGAGGTAGACCGTGACGGCTCCTGCAACTATGTTTCTGAGGAACTGGAGAAGGAGGAGTCAATGTGTACAGACTTGATTCTCGCAATCCTTGTAGTTGCCTGAACACGTACAGCGCCACTCGCAAGATCTGTATCCGGCTCCACAACATTGACCCAATGGGCAGTAAGGGAAAGGTATCGTCCCTGGCCATGGGTACTGGTCCACGCAGCGGTGGTCAGGTGGACATTGCTACTGACGGAGTTTAGTAGCGCTTGTTTAATTTTAACCTCAACAACATGCTTTTGCAGACCAGGGACGGCTTGCCTGCTGAAATAAAATCAGCTTGGCACATTGTATTGTGGGACTGCCAATGCCATTAAGTTCCGTAAACTGTCAGTCTCCACCAGCCTGAATGACAGCATTTCAAGGGACAGGAGTTTTGCAATGCCAGCATTCAGAGCCTGTGCTCGTGGATGGTTTGCCGAGATTGGGCCTACACCCGATACGCCACAACCTGACACCCACAGATAAACAAGCCATAAAATCTCTGAAAGATAACCCCAACATTATTATTAAACCAGCAGATAAGGGGGGTGCTATCGTTATTATGAATAAGACCCAATCTATTGCCGAAATTCATAGACAACTGTCAGTTAACCTAACCTACAGACAACTCAATTGTGACCCTACATTTTACATCTGTCAAAAAATTGATCGTATCCTGACAAAACATCTTTAATTGATCACCATAGACTGTAAGACTATGACATTCCTTAATATTCAATACCCCATCACCCCTGTTTTCTACACACTCCCAAAAATCAACAAAAAACTACATTATCCACCCACATACCCTAGAGGGATAATTCTCCGTGTTCTACAGTATCACCCAAATGTTTAACATGTTGCCTAATTCCTATGTATATATATTCTTCACCCTATGTATATATTGTATATATTATACATTGTCATTGACTGTAAATTTTTCTATCTCTTCCAGCGACTATTTGATAAAGGCCACTGCGTTGCCCAAAACGTCAGTCAGTAGTCTCATAGCTATTTTCTTTTTTCACATCAAGTGTGCAATAAAAATTTCAAATTTAACCATGACATATGCAGTTAAACTTGTGCAGTGATTCTCTATAGACTGTACATCTTCAGTGTGTCTTTGTAACTCAACTACGTGTTTTCTCCGCACATGTTTACACATATTTGTGGTATTGAGGTTACTGACACTTTACCTCTTTTTACTTTTTGATTACACAGCTTGCATTTGACATAGCAAATATCATCTGCAAGTGTGTGAAAAAAGGATCACGCAGTGCAAGTCCTGGAGCGTCCGTTTAGACTTTTGTAAGAGAAATCCGAACAGGTGCCAAAATGGAGGCTACAGGCAACAGAGTATGCAGCCTAACTCTCCCTCCTGTTTGTACCGTTGGGGCAATCGCTTCCTCAGAGCTGCTACCACCACCTTCCTGTTCCTCACGCCATGTTGGGTCTTGGACCTCATCTCTCCACTAACCTCTTCCAACACCTGCTGCTGTTGGGTGGTCTGGCCACCACCATGCTCAACAGAAACTGGCACCTGAGTCTCATCATCATCAGATGCGTTCTGCGGTATGCTGACCATCGGCACTGTCTCACCCGCCTCTTCAGATTCAGAGAGACACAGCTGTTGCGCATCACTGCATACTCCCTCTTCTTCACATTCCAGAATGCTGCTTGGCTGTGCCCCTGTTTGCAAACCAACAGATTCTGAGAACAGAAGCAGAGACTCAGCTGGCTCCTGTACAGAACTCTCTGACTGACTGGGCAATTTGGCAGGCGGTGAAGAGACAGATGGTTGATCAACAGTGCTGTGTTCCTGAGAGGAGGTGGAAGCAATTGAAGTCGATGCATTGGACCCTGGGCTCCAACACCGCCAGTTGTTGCCTGTAAGTGCTGTTAGCACAGTCAACACTTGCTCCTGTGTTACTGGGGTTGAGTAATGGCAGCTGTTCCCCTGCTGTGTGTACGACAAAAAGTCATGCTGCCTCCACCCTGTCCTCCTCTCATCCCTGGGCTCCAACACCGCCAGTTGTTGCTCGGAAGTAATTGGCACGGGTACTGACTCATGCCCACCCTGGTTACAGCACCACAGCTATTTCCTGGCAGTGTCAACGTAAATTAGCCTCCAATAAGTTGTCCTGTCATGTTGCATTCCGGTTATCCGACTCTATGGTGCCTGCAGTTTAGGTGATTCCTATGTGTGCTGTGGGATATGTAAATAAAGGCTCTTTCCGTTGTGAAAATAGGACAAGCACCCACTGTAGGACTGTGTGATTTGGTAACTGCAGACGGCTTGCGGCCTGTCAACTTACATTTTCATGGGTGCCTTATGGTACCCGTCCGAGTTCCAGTACCGTCAGCTGGTTCTCCACAGTGCCTTTGGCCTAGGTGCCTCCATCTCGGTATCCGAGTTCCTGCAATGTCTGCTTGTCCTTGGTAGTGCTTTGGAGCACAGGTACCTCCTGCTTAGTAACCGTGTCCCAGTAACGTCAGCTGGTCCTCGGTTGTGCCATTGGCTCTTTTCCTTCTGCTGCCCCTACGGGTTCCAGCACAGTCAGCTGGTCCTCGTTACTTGCATTGGCTCTTGTACCTTCTGCTACCCGTCGGGGTTCCAGTGCCGTCAACTGGTTCTCCGCAGTGCCTTTGGCCTAGGTGCCTCCATCTCGGTATCCGAGTTCCTGCAATGTCTGCTTGTCCTTGGTAGTGCTTTGGAGCACAGGTACCTCCTGCTTAGTAACCGTGTCCCAGTAACGTCAGCTGGTCCTCAGTTGTGCCATTGGCTCTTTTCCTTCTGCTGCCCCTACGGGTTCCAGCACAGTCAGCTGGTCCTCGTTACTTGCATTGGCTCTTGTACCTTCTGCTACCCGTCGGGGTTCCAGTGCCGTCAACTGGTTCTCCGCAGTGCCTTTGGCCTAGGTGCCTCCATCTCAGTATCCGAGTTCCTGCAATGTCTGCTTGTCCTTGGTAGTGCTTTGGAGCACAGGTACCTCCTGCTTAGTAACCGTGTCCCAGTAACGTCAGCTGGTCCTCGGTTGTGCCATTGGCTCTTTTCCTTCTGCTGCCCCTACGGGTTCCAGCACAGTCAGCTGGTCCTCGTTACTTGCATTGGCTCTTGTACCTTCTGCTACCCGTCGGGGTTCCAGTGCCGTCAACTGGTTCTCCGCAGTGCCTTTGGCCTAGGTGCCTCCATCTCGGTATCCGAGTTCCTGCAATGTCTGCTTGTCCTTGGTAGTGCTTTGGAGCACAGGTACCTCCTGCTTAGTAACCGTGTCCCAGTAACATCAGCTGGTACAAGGTTGTGCTACAAATACAAGATACAGAACAAGAGACACAAGAACAATAAGCAGAAGATCTAAAAGCAGAAGAACATGAAGTATAAGACCAAAATGAAGAACAAAATATATGCTCTAAATTATAAGCAGAAGAAGACTAAGCAGTGTATGGGGGTGAGTCCGTTTCTCCTCGTGGTGCCCCTGGTAAATGCCTGATGCTGCAGGCTAAACTGAACACGGACAAATTCTGTTGTAATTTAAATCTTTTGTGGCAGCAAGAACGGAACAATGAAAAAATCATACTTTTACAGATTACAAGTACAGGAATCTATGTCACAAATAAGAATATGATGAAGAAGATGAAGGACTATAATATGAAGAAGAATAATAGTTTAAAATGAACAATATGAGTAATGTTAACAAAAAGATGAAAAGCAAGAAGTTTTAGAAGAAGATAAAGAAGGTGAAGATGAAGAATAATTTGATGACAAAGATGATGCTGCTGAAGATTATGAAGGAGAAAGTGTGGCAAAAGTTAAAAAGGTGAAGAGCATGGAAGTTGTGAAACATACATATTTGCCAAAATAGAAAAAAGGTTAACAACATTGTCAATTTCTTCGTCAATCCGAACGTATTTCCTAAAAAAAAAAAATTAATGCTATTCCATTGGATTGGGTTAAACATCTATGCCTTTAATGTCTCCTCAACCTCCCCCAATACATTCTACATTATTCTTTGTTGTTTTCCTTCATGTACAATTAACCTACAAGGCAAGAATGGTTTTTTTTTAATTTCGATATTTTGTCCCCATAGACTTACATTGGACTTCCGGTATCGGTATCGGGTATCGCCGATATTTTTTGGGTATCGGCGATACCATTCCGATTCCGATACTTTTGGATATCGGAAAGTATCGCTCAACTCTACCAGTGTGTGATAGTGTGAGGATCCAGGTAGGCCGAAGGCGAGTGGAAGTTAATGAGACAGAGGAGCCTTAATAGCTCATCTCAGCAAGTATTACCGGACACCGGGGTCCGAGCCTATAGGGATCTCCACGACCTATTAGGAGAACACCGGACTTCCTGGAGGACTACAAGTCCAAGGAGTACCATAGAGCTGATACGTAGCTGGATCAGGAGGACGGAGTCTAGCAGTGCACTGCAAATAGAGACTTTGTACTTCAAGAAGAAGTCCAATCACAAGGTCAGCCAGGTGCAGACGGAGACCAAGTTAGACCTAGCTACAAGCAGGTCAGGACTTTATCACAAAAAGGCAGAGGACAGGAGGCCACACACCTACCAAGTGGAGTAATCTGGATGTGCATCCTTCACCCTACAGCGCTCCGGGAAGTGCCTGCAACATCTTCAGTAAAGGTACTTAAGTGACTTATGTGTGTGTCTCCCTTATTGCCCCTAACTGCCGGGTCCCCGTCTGTCCTGCACCCCTACACATCCATCTGCCCTGGAGGAATCAGCCTTACTTGTGGGAGGCTTAACATCTAGCTGCACAATATTAACCCTCCAGTGGATCTGCATAGCAGCGCTGGTCATCCTGACCAGGTACCACAAGTGGCGTCACGAATCCCCATATCATCATTCAAGTCACCTGTAAATATCCCACATTACAGTGAGCGCCCAGGGCACGGACCGAGCTGTGCTACCCGTGACATTCCCCATAGACATCAATGGGCTCGGTGCCGAGTACCCCAAAGCTCTGGCTGTGCGACTCATTGGCCTCCATCTTGACTCTTCTGAGGAGGTATTGGAGGATAGAATTCAGAAGAAGTGTAGGGCTATAATGAACAATAATACACACCCATTATACAAGCTGTTCTTGAAGCAGAAGAGCACATTCAGCAGCCGTCTAATCCTATTAAGGTGCAAGAAGGAGAAATTCAGGAAATCGTTTGTACCTACTGCTATGGGTGTTAGGGGTCGAGTTCCTGCTTCTGCACAAGGGGAATCTCGAGCCATACCGGCTGCGGTCTCCCATTCGTCTCCAGCCGCAGTGGACTCTGCTCAGCTTAGACGTCGGTCCCAGCATCTCGCCCAGTCTAACAGTGTGCAGAGGATTACTGCTGCATTTCCAGGCTCTGCTATTGTGGCCAGTACTGGTTAGCGGCAAGCAGACGTCTTTAGGACAAAGTCCTTGTTTTCCCCTTCTTAGCATGCCCAGGGTGAGATCTCTCATTGAAGATCAGGGGTCACATGCTCAGGTACTGCAGCGGCTCCTGTTGGTCTGCCAGGAAGGTCTGTGACTGCTGGTGTTCTGGAACAGTTTCATTGGTCCTTGTTTCTGGCAGGTCCTGTAGCTGTTGCTATAAAAGGGTGGCATGGCTGGGCCGCCATGCATTAGTGTCAATCTTTATATGCTATGCGCCAGTGTGGTCATGCGTGTGTGTGGTTAGGGCCTGGCTGAAATAAGCCCCTAGAATACCGACTTAATCAGTGAGGAGTTTGGTATGCTAGCTGGTCAGGGTCGGTGTTCTAGATGCCCTAGATTACCGGCATAACCGGTGAGGAGTTTGATTGCCGTATTCAGGGTCTGGCGTTCAGACGCCATAGATTGCGGGTGACTCCCGCGAGGACATTAGCGCATGATCACGTTCTATGTTCGCTTAGCAGTTAACTGTGTACCTGGGTGCCTGACAGGACACAGAAGTTTGTCTCAGCGGCTCTGTGACGTAACAGGGTTCGCTTTCAACGCTAGACAGCGCCCTAGCGTGTTTATTTTGCGACTCAGTTGTGTTAAGTGAGTACGCACATTTTGCCACAGCGCGTTACGGCATTTATTTTGGCGACTCTGCGGGATAACAGAGTTCGCTTCTTGCACCATTTTACTAGCAGCAGGCTCCGCCTGCACGGTGGACCCCGGCTGCGAACGCACCTCTCCACATCATATATTTGGTGCGTTCCGCAGACCCTAACATAACACTAGCGCCAGGGTCTGGCTAGTAAAATGGCGGATGACCAGCGTCTACTACGGGACATCCAGCAGCTGGAGGGTAGGTTGGCAGCTCTTGAGCGCACAACCTCAGCTGTGGATGTTACTGCAGTCGCTGTTCAGGCTGCTAGCGTGGCTGCAGCCAGTGTGTCCACTGCCACCTCTGCCCCCACAATATCCCACATCCCGCTTCCAGACAAGTTTGCTGGTGACAGCAAGCAATGTCGGGGATTCGTGAGTCAGTGCTCTATACAACTCGAGCTTCTGTCTGCACGTTTCCCCACGGATCGGGCACAACTTTGTAATATCTCTTCTGTTGGGCAGAGCGTTGGAGTGGGCCACCCCGCTGTGGGAGCGTGACGACCGTGTGGTGCGGAGTGCTCCTCGTTTTCTGGAGGCTCTAAAAAAGGTATTTCTAGGACCTCAGGTTACCCACGATGCGGCGCTCCAACTTCTGGCAAGTTCACAGGGTTCGTCCTTGGTCAGCTGTTTTGCTGTCCAATTTCGGACTCTGTCCTCGGAGTTGGACTGGCCGGATAAAGTCCTCATTCCAGTGTTTTGGAGAGGACTAGCGGGCCATGTGAAAGACGCCTTGGCTACCAGGGAGATTCCCTCCACACTGGAGAAACTTATCGCCATATCTACCCGCATCGACCTCCGATTTCACGAGCGGAGGTTGGAGCGGTCCCAGTGTAGGCAGAGGTTTCGGCTGGCTCCCACCTTCGCCAGACCTCTAGAATCTTCTAGCCAGGCGCCCGACTCCCATGAGGCCATGGAGGTTTCTCGAGCAGGACCTAAGTCCCGGGTCGCTCGAGTACCTGTGGTCTGTAACATCTGCCAGCAGTTAGGACATTATGCCAACAAATGTCCACAGCGGTCGGGAAAACGGTTGCGTCTAATGACCTTGGGAGGAGGTTCACTAGACACTGCGGCATTTTCCACCAAGTTGTCCTTTAAGGGGACAATTACTGTAGGTCCATCCACGCTCACCGCCAAGCTCTGTGTGGATTCTGGAGCCGAGGGGAATTTCATGTCCTCTGCATTTTCTCTCCGCCACACTATACCTCTGGTGATGCTCGTCAAACCGGTGACTGTGCGAGTAGTGAATGGATCAACTCTGCCCTCACAAATCACCCACCAGACGATCCCTGTCACTTTATCTATGTCCCCTTCCCATCAGGAGAGTATTTATTTTCTTGTCCTGCCCGAGGGAATAGACGAGATGTTGCTGAGAGTACCTTGGCTCCGTTACCACTCTCCCCATATTGAGTGGTCCTCTGGGAGGATACTGCGTTGGGGTGATTCATGTAGAGGCAGGTGTGTCAGGGAGTGCGTTCAGGTCACCACCACAGAGATACCCATAGATCTCACTTCTCTTCCTCAGTGTTATTGGTCATATGCAGACGTTTTCTCCAAGAAGGCGGCGGAGACTCTTCCACCTCATCGCCCCTACGACTGTCCTATTGATCTCTTGCCGGGAGCAGAACCTCCTCGGGGGAGAGTCTACCCCCTCTCGCTTCCTTAAACGGAGGCCATGTCCCAGTATATTTAGGAGAATCTGGCAAGAGGGTTCATTAGGAAGTCGGTGTCACCAGCAGGGGCAGGGTTCTTCTTTGTGCAAAAGAAGAACAGAGAATTACGTCCATGTATTGACTACAGGGGTCTTAACGCTATCACCATCAAGAATAAGTACCCGTTGCCCCTAATCTCTGAGCTCTTTGATAGGCTCCGAGGAGCAAGAGTATTTACCAAGCTTGATCTACGTGGTGCCTATAATCTATTTCGCATCCGTGAGGGGGACGAGCGGAAGACAGCTTTTAATACCAGGGATGGGCATTATGAATACTTGGTGATGCCCTTCGGGCTCTGTAATGCTCCCGCTGTTTTCCAAGACTTTGTCAATGATATCTTCCGGGATATGCTCTCCACCTCTGTAGTAGTCTATCTGGATGATATTCTCATCTTTTCACCAGATATAGACTCTCACCGGAGAGATGTCAACAAAGTCTTCGACCTCTTACGGGCAAACTCCCTCTATGCCAAGCTGGAGAAATGTGTGCTTGAGCAGGAGTCCTTACCTTTCCTGGGCTATATCATCTCTGCCCAGGGATTTGCTATGGATCCTGTTGTGAATAGGCTGGAAATGAGTTCTGAGCAGAAGCTCCCTCTGGTGGTTACAAACGGTACTGGACTGTCCAGTGAAGATTGTGAGGATTGGGAATCAGGTGTTACTGACTGGTCTTATATAAGGGAGTCGCCTTCCCATCAGGGTTGCCGGTGACCAATTGTACTGGTCTCAATCCTTGATTCCTGTTTCCTTGGTAGCCTGCTGTGTCGTGTCTGAATCTCCTGCTAACAGATAAGACATTTTCTTCTTTTTGTTTTTGTGCTTGATTTTTGCATTTTGTCCTGCACTTCTGTGGGGGCCTTCAGGGTCCCCTCTGGGGGCTTTTGCCCTCTCAGTTCAGTTCAGCCACTGATGTTTGTACATTTGCTTTTTCCAGTTTTTTCAGTGGCTGCTGTTTTGTTTTTGGTTACACCAGAGAACTAATTTAGGTGGTAGAGGTCATGTGATCTCAGGTGTTTTTGAAATTAGTAGAGTTGGTGCTTTTCAGGGTTTTTTGGGATTACAGTAAGTACCCTTCCTATCCTTTTCTATTTAGTAAGTTTGGGCCCCAACGTTTGCTCATACTATTTTCTGTCTGTGTCAGTATTTCTTCTTGTCTAACCGCCATTACATGTTTGGGGGCTTTCTATGTTCTTTGGGGATCTGCTCCGGGGCAGATAGCTTTCCTCTTTCTATCTTTAGGTGTAGTTAGTTTCTCAGGCTGTGACGAGGCGTCTAGGACCAACGTAGGAACGCTCCACGGCTGCCTCTAGTTGTGGTGGTTAGTCAGGGTACTGCAATCTCATAGTTTCCAACTGCTCTGGTGTATTTCCTTTTTGCCTGCTCTCCTCAGCTACCAAATCATAACAGTATCACCGGCCAGAACTGAAAATTATATGGTACTCACAGAAGGGAAAAATATTGTGGAAAGAAAAAAAAGTTGTCAGAGTTGTCAGAGATTTTTTTTTTTTTTCTGTTTGTTGCATATTTTTTTTTTTCCCTCTGTATCTCTGGGTGCTGAGGAGGATTTTTTTCTCTCTCAATGGAGTTTGCACAGTTGTCTGGCCGTGTGGATCAGCTTGCCACTGAAGTTCGTAGTATTGCTACCTATCTTGCTAGGTTGCCTGTTGTGGAACCTAGGATTCCCATGCCAGATTTGTTTTTAGGGGATCGAGCTAAATTTCTGAATTTCAAAAATAACTGTAAATTGTTTTTTGCCTTAAAATCTAAGTCCTCAGGGAACGCAGCGCAGCAGGTTCAAATTGTCATCTCTCTCCTGCGCGGCGACCCTCAGGATTGGGCTTTTTCCCTGACACCTGGGGATCCTGTTTTGAGTGATGTTGATGCGTTTTTTCAGGCTTTGGGGTTATTGTACGATGAGCCTAATGTCACTGATCAAGCTGAAAAAACTTTGTTGGCATTAAGTCAGGGGCTTGAGGACGCTGAGTTATACTGTCAGAGATTCCGTAGGTGGGCAGTCCTGACCAAATGGAATGACGACGCTTTGGCAGCTCTTTTTCGGAAGGGACTGTCAGATAATGTAAAGGATGTTATGGTGGGATTTCCTGTTCCCTCTGGTCTCAATGATTCTATGTCATTAGCGATTCAAATTGACAGACATTTGCGTGAGCGGAAAGGTATGCGTGGAATAATGTTGCCTTGTGAACCTGCTTCTGAATCCATGCAGTGTGATAGAGTGGTTTCTGGGGCACAGCGTCATGAATTTCGAAAGCGCAATGGGTTATGTTTCTACTGTGGTGATGCCTCTCATGCTAGTAGTATAGGAGTTCCAGTATTCGTCAAACTCAAATCTGACAGGTCGTCACGCCCCCTTTCATTTAATCCGTCTCCCTGGGATTTGATCTGGCTGAACTTTGCTCAGGCTGTGAAATCTGAGCTGCTGGATTTGTGAATTTCAATCAAAGTGATTTATTCGTCTCTATTGATATTTTATCCCGTGGATTTGATTAGTCTGTGGTGTTTTAGTGAATTAAAGAGCGATTCTTGATTTTATAAGTCTCAGGAAGAAACTTTTAAGGCCCCAGTAAATGTATAAGGAGTTCTAGTTAAATGCAGACTTTTGTATATAACTAGTATATAAGGATTTTTAGTGAATTAAAGAGTGAATCTTGATTTCATACTTTTTTGTGGAGAGAAACTTTTAAGGACCCAGTAAATGCATGTAAAGCACTACTGTGGTGGAAAGCTGTATCAAGCTGCTAAAAGGTGTTTATTTTTTAGTATTATCCAGGATATAAGTTTTATACTACAGCTGCAAAGGCAATTTAATTTGAAGTATCACCTTATAACACATTTGGAATTATGACGCTCATCTTATAGTTTTATTCAGTATATATATTTTTAGCTTGGCAGTGTATCTACACTTATATCAGTACTGGGAAGAATGTAATGACATGGAGTTAGGAATTTCCAGACTAGTTTCTGAGTTTTAGTGAAATACAGACTTTTGTTAGAGATCGGTAACTTATTACCAAGCTGTGTATACAAGGCATGTGTTGTGTTAGAAGTCTAAATATTTTTCTATCTAGTGGCATTGTTGACATGAATTGTCAGAATGAGTGAAGGTCGATGCTACGGTAACTCATTTGCTAGAAACCGCATATAGTAATTAGTGTTGTATTGTGTATAGTTGGCCAAGCACAGTTGTGAGAAGGTCATAGCTTAACAGACTATTGAATTTATTTGTCTCTATTTACCTGTAAATGTGTGTAAAGTTGTTTTATCTGTGTGTCTGATACTGAGCTCTTTTAAGTCAACCAGTAAATGTATCCTATGACCACTCTATTGTGTGGGGAATGTCAAGACGAGGTCATATTATGAGATGGTCATATTATGTCATCCAGATATTACAATATTACAGAATGTTTTATTCGTATTTTTAAAAAAGCAATGACACGGTATTGTAAAAACAAGGTTACAAGATTTTATTGTAATAAATACAGCTCAAAGACATTTCAAGCATTGAACTAATTGTGAAACCAAAACGATATTGAACTAATTGTGACACCAAAACGACTCTACAAATGGCGATACAGTCCGATTATGCTGTTCTCTTTAGACAAGCGCAAGTTTGATGTATGTTCCAACAGAAGTAGTGTTGTGTTTTTAAATTTGATCTCTCAGCAATAAAATTTCTCACAATTGTATCATTACGCGTTTTATCAGCAGAAAACTTCTTCAATATCTTACTGAACGGTATGTTCCGAGCTAAAAAATGTAAAAAGTACACGCAG
The DNA here is from genome assembly GCA_033576555.1 of Oophaga sylvatica. Lineage (NCBI taxonomy): Eukaryota > Metazoa > Chordata > Amphibia > Anura > Dendrobatidae > Oophaga > Oophaga sylvatica. Next base: position 37,185 of record JARQOD010003912.1, on the reverse strand, counting down.
TAGTGACCACAGACGGTGCTAAACGTGTCCTGGATCTGGTTGCTTTGATAATAATAAGTCTCACAATTCGTGTTCAGGAAAGTCACAAACTCGCTCGGAAAGATAGCGTTGTCAGCACATAATCCGTAGCTATAAAAAAATATGGCATTCTTGGCGTCACAGAGCACGATTAATATCCAGTGTCTGCCAGGTTGGTGTGCGGGGTCTGTATTTACGATGAATCCGACAGGGCGTTGATTTACCCGATGTGGTGGAAGCAAATCACACGGAAACACACCGCCAAACACACGCTCTGTAAAGCTATCCCCCTTCAGTATGGTCGTGAGTTGCAGGCTATCCATCACTAATTAAAATCGTACAAGATCTCTCTTCTATTATTAATTTCCAGAATGGCCGGGTTGATTGCAAAAACAATCATGTTTATCGTATGGGGTGTCGCTAGTGCAAACCGGACTTCAGCACGTAGGTTACCTGTTTTAATGAGGGAGAAATGGCCGCCGGGTTCCTGATCAGCTGATAAATCAAACGCAAACAGAGTGAATCCGGACATAAACTCTTCACGATCCACGGCCATGGCACAATCAGCTTTCTGCTTGCCTGATATATGTGCGAGAGCCATATACTCTCTGACGGCTAAGTAGTCATTAAAGTTAGGGTTATAAGGCCTCGCAGGGATCTGTTGTCCGTCCAGGTAGAGGGCTGCGTGATTTACGTTGTAGTGATGGAAGAACAGGGGATTTCTGGCGTAAGACCCGCTAAATGCTTCATTATCTACAAAACCCAATATAACAGTTTTCGGTATCTGGCCTAGGAAGAGATTCTCGTGGTTCGTGATCCGTGTTCCAGCGGCTATACTGTACACTTTCATGCATGTCCTGTCAATAGCGTACTTGGCTGTCGATGCCAAGAGGGCCTGACTGTGGCCTATTCGGACCGCCGGGGACACTTGTACTCTCTTTACAAAGAGAGCGGCTTGCATGATTTGCACTTTCAGCGGATCGGCCTCAGCCGACATGAGGCAGAAAGCGTCCTTATTTCTCGTTAGCTTAACCTTAAGATCGAGTCCGTTCAATATTAGCTTTGGTTGATTAAATATATCACCAAAAATTGGACCAATGAGGTCCAGGGGTTTGGAGCGGTGGGTTGCAGCGGCTCTTTTAATAAATCCTGCATTTGGGCCATCCAAGCTTCGGTCATTATGGTGACCAGCTGTGTCTTTATAGAACAATCCGGCAGTAAATTGCGAGGACAGCGTCTGTGAACTGTAATTTAAGAGAGTCTCTATGTACGCTCTATAGCTGTAGAGATTGTCTGATTGTGAGTAGTGTTGAGCGATAGTGCTCGATATCTAAAAATATCGTATCGAAATTGTATCGCCGATAGCACTAAATATCGTCGATATCCGATTTCGATACCGGAAGTCCAATGTAAGTCTATGGGAACAAAATATCGCAACTAAAAAAAACCTTTATTTCCTTGTAAACACTAAATATACACACATAGAATACATATATATATATTATATATATATATATACATGTCATTGTGACATATATATATACATATATTTATAGTTTATACACTTCTACATAGTAAAATAGACTCTGATTCAATTGCCGGGTAAAGCCGTGACATACCCCATAGAAGTCGACGGGCTCGGTGCCGAGTACCCCAAAAACCTCTGGCTCTGTGCGACTCAACTTGGGCGTCACGAACAGGATTCTGTAGCTCGCTATAAGCGAGTCCTGTGTGCCTGAATTGAACTGGTTTTGTGCTTGAGAATTGCTAAAATCATCAGAGAATGTATTTGCCATTTTTCCGCCATATCTGCGTCATGACGAGGCACTGGTGAAGAAGAAGGGCGTGCTCTTCATGGGTGTACACACTCACTCAGTGACGCGAAAACGATGGCTCTAAATGGTACTGCAATGTAAGATCGTGCCCCACAGCTCTTCAGTTCCGCCTCCTCATCCTCCTCAGTGTGCGGAAACTAACACGAAGGTCCCGCCTCACTACAAAAGAGGGGCCCTCTCCAGATGCTAATGACACATGTGACTTGGCAGAGATGGCTAATGGACACGAGCAGAAGTGTGAAGGGATGGAGCAGTCAGAGCTCTCCCCCCACGGAAGCGACCCGATCGCCACGGAACCACCGTTGGGCACCCGGCCTGGAAACCCTCCTACGCTGCAAGAAGCGGAGGATACCCTAAGAGGCCTGGCCCGGCACCGGGAGGAGGTCGCCAGGATGGAAGCCAGCTGGCGTGTCCTAAAACTAAACTTGGAGCGGCGCCAATCCCTCTTACCTGAAGTGTCTGTACCGGAAGGTGAGGCACCCGTTCTAGTAGAGGAGCCCGTGCGGGCATCCCAGCCCTTGCAATGTGATCCGGTTGACGTTGTCGCAGTGGAGGCACCCGTTCGTGCAAAAAACGCTGCACCGGCAGCACCCCAGATCCCGCTGTCTGCCCCCGTCGCTGAGACAGAAGAAGCGACACCCGTCCTCATGGAGGAGGCCGCGCAGGCACCAGAGCACTACCTGCCTGTACCGGATCCCCGACTGTCATCTGTTCCAGAGCCGGCTGCTTCCTCCGCAGGTGAGCGCCGCCAGGACTGGGGGGCGCCAGGAGAGCTGCCGCAAACCGGACACTGTAAGCTGCCGTTTGATGGTGGAGACATGGAGCTGCTGGTGGAGGAGAATTTCAACCGGCGTCAGGAGGAAGAGTGGAGACGTTGGGAGAAGGAAGCAGAGCGACAAAGGGAGCAGCGAGAATCCCTAAAACTTCGGCAACGTCAGCTGGAGAAGGACCGGGCAGATAAGGACCGTATGAGAAAAGATAAAAGTACGGTGAGGGAGCCGCGGCGTAAGGGTGCAGTACGGAGCTTTAAATTGAAAGGTGGTTGGGGCTTCATCCAGGAGCCTGGACTTTATTTAGAAGTTTTTGTGAACCGGCGGGACGTGGAGGCTCACCTCCCAGAAGGACACCCGGGGAGGGACCTGTTGCCAGGAGACTTGGTGACTTACACCCGACACTGGGGTTACAATGGATGGTACGCCCTAAATGTTACCAGGTGCGACCCCTACTCCCCAGAGTGTCAGGAACCTGTGAGACCCTCGGAGCCTTCAGCCTCCCACATCCAGGCCTCTGCAAAAGTGCCCACCCCACGCCGTAAATCTCCCCAGCCTCCCTCAGTGGTCTCCTCAGCAGCCCCAGCTATGGACATGATAAGTATAGCTGGCCCGTACCCGGCGCCTGTTAGGCCCCCTGGGGTTCGTTCAGTCTGGGACATAGGGTTCCAGACCCGGAGGGAGATGAAAGAGGTGGCCACACAGACCCAGATAGCGGGTCACGACTTGACTGTACAGGCCACACGACGTCATCAGGTCCTGGTGGTCCTTGGTGCCTCGGATGTTTGGCAAGCATCAGAAGAGTACCAGGTGGTACCTGGAACACCCCTGCCAAAGAATTATAAATAACCCGGACAGGGTCACTGTATGTAAATAGTTAAATTGTTTATGTACCCGGACGGGTGAATGTTCATAAAAAAGTTTTTTAATTTAATAAAAAAAAAAAAACACAGTTTTCATTACTTTTATTACAGTCTCATCCTGCGACGCCATCGATCTCCTGTAAAAAATGAAAAAAAAAAAAAAGTATACCACCTGACCGACGCAGTCCATAGTAACGAGTGTCCCACGACGATCCAGCTCTGCTACATCAGAATGACAGGCAGAGCCTGTCATCCCGGCACAGCACAGCTGATTACCTGCTTCCCCGGCGGTGACGTCATCGGACTGACTGCTTTACGGCCGGGATTACCCAGCAGTCACTGCAGTTATCGCGAGAAACTGCATGTGACCGCCGGGGAAAGATGATGGCGGCCATGAAGCAGTCCAGGCCGTGACCGCCGGAGATCTTCTGCCAGGTAAGTGCCGCTGACTCCTGACAGACCCGACCGACGGACACTCACAGTGACAGTGACAAATCCGATTCCGGTATTCGATAAGACGAAAATATCGAAACGAATTATCGAAAGGCCGATAGAGCTAATATCGGCCGATAGCCGATATTTACATTATCGTATCGCTCAACACTAATTGTGAGATAACTCGGTCCCCCAGAGTAATATCGACCTGATTAAAGAGAGTGGCAAGAGGATAGTTTATGAGGGCTACACGGGCGTCATCGGCGATATTCGAATTATCCTGCTTGACGATGCGACAATTTATGTACAGCAGGGTGTTATTCAGGTCGTAATAATAATCCCCGCTACCCGATATGAAAAATTCCAGCGGGGCATTATCCGTCAGAGCGGCAATCGGCTGAACTTCTACAAATAGGGATTTCTCTATACTCGTCTGTGTCGGCGGTATGTCAAAAATATCCAGTTCAGATTTAGCGCACTCTACAGAAGCATCGTTCAGGAAAGCCATGCTGATCAGAAGATGTCCTCAGCAGTACGTCTCACTCGTTTCTGACGGGTCGACGCTTGGCTGGTTTTTTATTCATGAGGATCGGTGGTAAAGCGGGGCATGAGCGACGCTTTCTTTTATGCGATTTTTTAGCGACATAAACTAGACCCGCGCCACCTTGCTCGGGCTGTGTATTTATACGATTCATAAGCGCTGACGAGACAGATGTGATGGCGTCTTTAGCAATGTTTTTGACAGCCGTCTTCACGTGTGGTTTTACCAATTCTAAGCCTCTTCTGAAAAGCGGTACAGCACGCCGAAATAAGCCTTTAAATATCCCAGCCAGACCCGATCCGTAATGTACTTGCTCCCGCTGAACCCCTCTAATCCTTGCCCAGACTGTGCAATATAGTAGCGGGCATAAACAGCTGGGTCCCCGTACGGCCTCTGAGCCACCATTTTCTAGCGTGCTAATCGCGTCTCTTCCGGAAATGTAGTCTCACAATACACTTTCCGTACTTGAATTTAACGGAGTGCCCTGGTCCGATAAGATGGAGATTGTTACAGAGTCAAAATGATGCTTGCATAAGGGCACGTAATCGGGTCGTGTGTATTGAAGCGTGGTAATTTCACCGCTCTTGCCGCTTATTTGCGCCGTTCTCAGAAGTTGTACGTAGCTGCCGCCCACAAGCTGATGCTGGATGATGTCGCTGTAAATAAATAATGTATAAAAACCAGCTTTTATATCGGCATAAATCTTCTTCCGCTCAGTCTGGTTATTATCATACGCTTCGATGTATGGCTGGAGGCCTAAAATATGTCCCAATTTCTGACCCGGGGCAAACTGTATCGTGGGGGAATCCGGTAGGGTAACACTCCTCCGCACTTCGTCATAGCGCAGCTTAAATCCGTCGCTGGCAATCTTCAAAATATCAATTCTCTCATTAATAGCACGTATGAGGTCGGCGCATGTGTTATAAAAACTTGGCTTCACATAATATTCCTGCATCACATCCCCCCGCTTGCCTATATAGAAATTCCCTTCACCCCGCTCAAACGTGTACCATGTATGGGGGTATTGAATCTCAGTTAGAGCAACTTCGTATTGTCCTGAAAGCTGAACGGGTTTAGATAATTTTGTGGTATACTCGGCGATTGTGTTTTCCGGATATATATCGCCAGAAGCGTTGGAGGGCAGGGTGATAAAGAAGGATTCGGACTCCATGGTTATATGTCCGTCAGCGTCGACGCGGGTACCCACGAATTAAATTTATCAGGATAACCTCTCCATTTAATATAGCAATGAATCGCCCCCATGACACATTTTTTTCTCAAAATCGCCTCAACGCGGTAGACGCGGTTTTCATTGAAATGTATTTTTTGCAGCTCCTCCTTATAAAATGATCCCTCGATAGCGTCGCCCGCTAAATCGTTAATTTTATAGAGAGGCTTATGAAATTTATTGGAAATGGCGCTAATTAAAAATATCTCCTCGCTGAATGTCTGCTCATAACCCTTCGTAAAAGGGTTCTTAAAACGAGATATTCTGACATGATCTCCAATTTTTAAAGATGGTTTAATACGTTTTTTAGCCACGATACCGCTATAAATATTTTTCCATATCTGTAACGAGTTCTGCTTTGTCACATCGCACGGCCATGTCTGTATCGTGGTGTGAAAGGTGTGGTTGTAACTGTGCACCAAACCTGGTAAAATGTCGATATACCTAAAGGTATTATGCTTCGTCAGATAGCGCCACATACGCGTTTTTTAATGTACGATTAAATCGCTCAACTATAGCGGCCTTTACGGTATTTTTGGTGAAGAAATGGTGAATTTTATGCATTTTACAAACACGCTTCATGTGTGAATTCATAAATTCTTTGCCACGATCCGTCTGTAGTTTCTGCGGCATACATCGGTCGCTTTCAAATATTAACTCGAATGCCCGAGCTACAGACGCACCGGTTTTGTTGGGCAAGGCGGCAATCCAGGTGTATTTGGATAGTACGTCTATCACGGTCAATAGATATTTCACGGCGTCATTTTCCCTAGAATATTCAATTAAGCTAACCAAATCAGCCTGCCACTGCGAATCAACGTCTGAGACAAAGATTTTATTGGTGGAGAATCTTGTCCTTACAGGCTTATGAAGGGTGTAAGCATCTTGTTTATTCAGCCAATCGACCACCTCGTGTTGTTTTATACCACGCGTTCTAACCGATCTGTATAGATTTGTAATGCAGCTGAATGATGCAGGGGCTTCGGGCGTGAAATATTGCTTCTTTAATATTGATTCAAGCCGGTTAGGGGCCATGATAGCTCTGTAAAACATGAATGGGATTTTTTTTTTTTCTTTCTCATCATGGGGGCAGTGACAGTGGGCGTGCTCTCTCTGCTATCCCTAATAAATACAGGTAGCTCACAAGCAATACAACGCTCAGCTGTAAGACTTCATACCTCACAGAACACAACTCCGATCTGAACAGGACTATAGTGAGTATTTTTAAGGATTTCGTTTCAATTATATTTAAGTTTGTGTAGTAATTGCTACACAATGAATGACTTATCCGTGTTTTCATAGTTGTACTTTATTTGTTTTAATAATATACCACGTCTGTGTTGATTAATAGCTGAATATTTACGCTGTAGTGGTAAATTTAGCTCGCTTACTATTAATATTAATAATTACTATAGATTGATGCTAAAATTCATACAGTTAATTTTATTTTTAGATGGAGGAGCATATTTTTTCTTACTGGCTTTGCAACAGGGTATGCTTTACGCCTTATATAGACACAGCAGGCTATTCTAGTTAAGAGTTGTTTTGCACATTATTTTTATACCGCTTTATTCTATCACGTTTAAGAGCCGGGTATATCTGCTGGTGTTTTCACCAACCATGAACTATTCTGATCCCGGCCACACCATTTTACCCGAAGCCGTGTGTAGTAACGCTACTGATGGGTGGAACGTGAGCGGTCAGGCGGCGCTGCCCAGCGCGGGTACGTTGTGTGGCTGTGCGATTGTGTGTGTGTGTGTATATATATAGATATATAGAGTTGTTTTGCATATTATTTTTGCTTTATTCTTTAAGAACCGAGTATAATGAGCTGCGAACTGCCTGATGATGTATTTGCCACATTGAACTATTCGGATCCCGAGGCCTGTATTTTAACCGATGCCGTTTGTAGCAGTTCTGGCGCTGCCGGGCCCTGGGACGGGCTTTCAGCGCCGGGCGTCGAGGGTACGCTGTGTTTCTGCGTGTCTGTATATATATATATATATATACAACTATATATAACAGTTAACTATGTGAATTTAAGTGTGTAAGCGAATATTAACTCCTTACAGATGTCGCGATGATAGCGGAGCTGGATTCACCCGAAATGCCTGTGAACCCTGGCACTAACAGAGCCCAAGAAGACGTCGCATTTTCTAAAGCTCCTAAAAAGCGGAGCCTGGCGGCGGTCAAGAAAGATAAAGGTACGTGCCGCATGAAAAACTGTTTTGACCAAACGGCTGAAGAAAATTGTTGATGGCCCTTCTAATGATTATTATTATTTATAGCGCGTAAAGTGAAATCTAGGAGGATGATATTTACAAAAGAGAATATACACCTGCTAGTGGAGAACGCCTCAGACGTCCCAGAAACCAATACCACAACCGTGCAGGCATCATCGTTAACCGGTAAGTGTATATTTTGATATATCAGGCTAGTCTTAATACACCGTATGTCACTCTTGTCACACCTAGGATCGCGATGTTCCGCACGTATCCGCTACATGTAGAATCTTTCCTTAAAGATAGTTGTAAAGTCAGATTGACACATATACAATCTCATCCACAGATAAATCTAAAGTCGAGAGAAAAATAACCACGACCCCTCTGCAAACACTACGTCTCAACGAGAACCACGCAGAGCCATTCTTGACACCGATACAGACACCTATGGGCCCTGCTGGCCCACAGTCGCAACAGCAGTTCTATCTGATGCCGTGCGTGCTGTCCCATTCAAGCGGCGCGCAACCATCCAGCGGTGCTGTAAATGACGCTGAACTATACTCTGAAGTACAGGAGCGGCCACGTAAACACGCGCAGAGAACTACGTGTGCTTCAGAAACATCACCAGTCACATTTTCCGCCATGAATCCCACAACCCGACAGACTCGTGAGGCGCTTGACCGTGAGATTGATCAGCTCGCTGATGGTAAGAAGCGCACCGTAGAACCGATCATTATACGGACCACTCATGCTATACAGCCTTTACTGCCATCTGTAACTGTGTCCACTAATTCCACGGGTATTGAACTGTTGGATACCATTAATTTACCCACCACATCTCACGCTGCTGTATCTAATCCAGTTAATGTTGTGATGGGGTTAAAGAGACTGTTAACGACTAAGCATAAAGTGTGTAAAAAGCCGAGGCTTCATACAGATGTGTCTGTAGCTGTTAGCAATACGTGTTCTGCAGCCTCTGTACCTGTTAGCAGTGTGGATTCTGCGGTCTCTGTACCTGTTAGCAGTGCGGTCTCTGTACCTGTTAGCAGTGCGGATTCTGCGGTCTCTGTACCTGTTAGCAGTGCGGATTCTGCGGTCTCTGTACCTGTTAGCAGTGCGGATTCTGCGGTCTCTGTACCTGTTAGCAGTGCGGATTCTGCGGTCTCTGTACCTGTTAGCAGTGCGGATTCTGCGGTCTCTGTACCTGTTAGCAGTGCGGATTCTGCGGTCTCTGTACCTGTTAGCAGTGCGGATTCTGCGGTCTCTGTACCTGTTAGCATTGCGGATTCTGCGGTCTCTGTACCTGTTAGCATTGCGGATTCTGCGGTCTCTGTGCCTGTTAGCATTGCTGGTTCTGCAGCCACTCTAGCTGTTAACAGTGGGAATTCTGTATCTGCGACCGCTACAGCGCAGATGTATGATGCCGTCGGCTGGGCCCCCGCCGAAGCCGCCGTGTTTAAGGAGCAGTTAGATCGTTACTTACGTTACAAAATCTGGCTACCCAAAATAGTGTTTTTCTGTAATACTTTTGAAAGATTGCTGTCTGAAGTAGTCACAACAGATGCCTGTAAGGCAGAGCTATACGCGCTTCGCCGGATGCAAGTAGACACCGAGATACCAGATGGTGCTAACCCGTTATGACTAAATATGATCGGTTCGGGCCTGCATAAACCAACTAAAACAGCCCGTTATAATAGGTCCAGAGTTATAAAACGAGCTCTAAAACTACTGGTCAGTGCTCGACGCGCAATATGCGCTAGGCGGCGGGGTGGAATCATCTGTCCTGGTATACCACCACAGACAACCCAGGAACCACCACACACAGATGCTCCTGTCTCACATAGCCATGATGTCCCTGAAAATGCGGACCATGCAGATGCACAAAGCTCACAAGCCTCTGCTTCGGATGCTAACTCTGCTGATGATGTGAGGGGGTTGGACCATACAGTATTTTTACAACACTTCCATCATCACCAGAGGGACAACCGTAATTTCAGTGCGCGCATACATACCGATCATTTTAGATTTGTAAATTTGGAGCGTGTACGATCATTTGTCGAGGCTGTGAACATTGTTCACGACAGTATTGAGTCATTACTGGACAGAGTCATTAGGGACATTGAACCTGGAGACTTTGTGCAGTTAAGGCTTGAAGGTGGCGACGCTTTAGACCCCATTTTCACTACAAAGCAGAGCCGCGAGGATTTTAATTCTGAATCTTTTTTAAATGATGTTGCTCGCACGCTTCAAAGTAATGCTGAATGCTTGGCAAGCAATACCCTAAAACTAGTCATCACCACTGTTAAAAACCGTCGAGGCGGTGTAAAAAACCTATAGCGAGCAGTCGAATCATTAAACAAAAGAGGCAGTGGCTGTACGATTTTAACAATTACAGTACAAATCTGTGTTTGGCCGCTAGTGTGTGCGCCCTGATAGAGGACGCGGATGTCAGTGATGCGGTTTTACTGAATCGCTCTAAAAACATACACACGGCTCTGGGGATCCCTGATGAGCGATTAGTGAGTTTTAGCGACATTCCAGCATTTGAGAACTATTTGGGGGTCACCATTAAAGTACTGTACTACAGTCAGGGTGATTGGTGCTACTTTCAGACCGACAATGCAGCTAGTGGTAAAATCGTATTCATACTGTTCCATGATAACCACTACTATGGTATCAAGAATATAAAAGGTTTTATCGGCGCTAAGCACTTTTGCGAGCTCTGCAATTCATTGTACAGTAACAAGAACACCCATTCATGTCAATATTTTTGTAAAGCTTGTCATAGAGTGGATTGTGTGGAGAGTACCGGTGTACAACAAACACCGCGCTGCTCCGTATGTCGGGTTCATTGTCGCTCTAGTGAGTGTTTAGATCGTCACAAACAATTAGCTCTGGATGATCCACCGTTCTGCAGGCTTAAAATATTTTGTGATGAGTGCCATCGCTTTGTGTTCAGGAATAGCGAGGGCGTGCATGAATGTGCAGGTTTACGTTGCACCGTATGTCGTGCTCGTGTAAATAAATTTGACGCCCACCTCTGTTACATGCGGAGGACGAGACAGATTGTTATATCTTTTACGATTTTGAGTGTATGCAAGAGACAGGTACACACATCCCAAATTACATTTATGCCACAACTCTGAGTGGCGAGCAGTCCTGGGAGTTTGAAGGTGATAGCTGCACGCATGACTTTTTACTGTTCTTTACCAGCGGGAAATTTTCAGGGTATACATTTATAGCGCACAATGCAGGACGCTACGATTCTTACTTTATTGTTAAGGAGCTGATTTTTGAAAAACTACAGGTAAAGCTGATAGCCCAAGGTGGCCGCCTCCTGTGTGTGACGGTGCCCGATTTGTCTTTAAGGTTCATAGACTCGCTAAATTTTATCCCCATGAAGCTCAGTAAATTACCTCAGGCCATGGGCTTTTCAGGTGCCAAAGGTCATTTTCCACACTTTTTTAACACCCGAGAAAACCAAAACTATGTAGGTGCCATACCCGATGTGAAATATTATGGGTTAGAGTACATGGCCCCGGATGAGAAGGTAGAGTTCCTGGCGTGGCATGAGGGTGAGAAACATACAGTTTTTGACTTCAAGAGTGAACTAAAATCATACTGCAAACAGGATGTTGAAATTTTGAGACGAGCCTGTGAGATCTATAGAGAGCGCATTATGGAAATGACGCTGAAAAGTGTTAAAAAATACTGTGACATTCAAAAAGAAATGGTTGTGGAGAGCAGCTGTATTGACCCTTTTCAATTCATCACCCTGGCCTCTGTATGTATGTCAATGTACCGATTTAAATTTCTACCAGAAAAAACGATCGCCATTTTACCGGGTGATAATTATCACAAGGCGAAAAAGCGCTACTCATCCGCCGCTATACAGTGGCTCATGCATGTAGCGCATACCGAGAACATTGACATTCAGCATGCCTTAAGAGGGGGTGAGAAACAACTCGGGCAGTATTTTCTAGATGGTTATGCCTATGTTAACGGCCAGCACATAGCTTTTGAATTTCAAGGCTGTTTTTTCCACGGGTGCCCATCGTGCTATAATGAAATGATACAAATAAAGTTACAAGCACCACCTACGGTCAATTATATCATGTCTTTTTAGCTAAAAAGCGCTACCTGCAGCTGCGCGGGTAGCACCATAAGAGTGATATGGGAGCACGAGTGGCGTGAAATGGCTAAAAACGATTCTAACCTCCAGGCATTTCTCCAGCAAATGGATTTCCCTGCTCCCTTAGACCCCCGCGATGCGCTTTATGGGGGTCGAACTAACGCTATTAAGCTCTATCACCAGGTGGAAGCTGGTGAGACTTTACATTACTACGACTTCACAAGCCTGTACCCCTTTGTAAACAAAACTAAAACATACCCTGTAGGTCACCCCGATATCATCTATGACAACTTTGGTTTCATTAAAAAATACTTTGGCTTAGCTAGAGTCAAGGTCTATCCCCCGAGAGATTTATTTTTTCCCGTTCTACGGTAAAACTCGACAAAAAATTGATGTTCCCCCTTTGCTATACATGCGCTGTAAATTCACAATCTGGGGAATGCAGACATAGTGATGAAGAACGTTCCCTGACAGGTACCTGGTGCACCATAAGCTCGAGCTGGCGATAGATAAAGGCTACCGGATCGCCCACATCTATGAAATATGGCATTTTCCAAACACCAGCGATGATCTGTTTGCCCGCTACATTAAATTACACCTTAGGGATAAGCAGGAGGCGTCAGGGTATCCTAGCTGGTGCACTGATGATACCAAGAAAAAGCAGTACATTGACAGTTTTCTTGAAAAAGAGGGTGTACGGTTACGACCTGAAAATATAGCCGTCAACCCCGCTAAAAGACAGATCTCCAAACTTTTCTTAAATTCTTTATGGGGGAAGTTTGCACAGCGGCCAATCTACCAAGCACCAAGATTGTTAGGGATCCTGATGAGCTTTTTAGGTATCTCTTCCTGCCCTACTATGACATATCTACGCTGGATTTTATCGATGACGAAACCGCTACCATTAACTGGAAATATGCGGAGGGGCACCACACAGTCAATAAAAACACAAACATCTTTATAGCCTGCTTTACCACAGCGTATGCGCGGCTAGAGCTCTATTCTCTGCTGGACAGGCTGCAGGAGAGGTGCCTTTATCACGACACAGATTCGTTATTTTTGTGCACAGGGAAGGTGAGTGGCAGCCGCCTCTAGGAGATTACCTGGGGGAATTGACGAGTGAGATACCCGAGGGCACATACATCACAGAGTTTGTTTCTGCAGGGCCCAAAACTTACGAGTACAAGCTCAACACAGGAAGACTGTCTTAAAAGTGAAGGGAATAACGCTAAATGTTGGTAACTCGCAATCTATCAATTTTACCAGTCTGAAAGATCTAGTTCTGGACTACCCCCTAATTCAGACGCAGAAACTCAGAAGCGCATCGTCGTACAGCAGCAGGGCATTGTGAGAGATAAAAAATATTGGAATATTGAATCCCGTGTCCTACAAAAGACCCAGAAGTGTGTCTACACAAAGCGCCGACTATTAGACGAATTCACCACCCTGCCGTACGGTTATTAGCACAGTATTGTGATGGACACGAGGCTACAACACCCGCTCTCGTGCATTCTAGCGGGGCCGTCTAATTCTGGAAAGAGTTATTTTGTAAAACAATTGCTGTATAATATTGAAAGTAGTTTTTCTCACAAGCCGGATAATATTGTTTGGTTTTATTCATGCTGGCAGAAACTATATGATGAAATCTCTCTCTCTTTTCCCAACACCAGATTTGTGGAGGGTCTGCCGAATACATTCGTAGATGATGAATTATTCCCACCGGCAAGGTGAATTTGGCGATTGTTGATGATCTCATGGATAGCGCTAGCGAAATTGTGAGATAGAAAAAGCGTTCACCAAGTATGTGCACCACAGAAATCTCAGTATTTTCTACCTGGTACAAAACATATTTTGTCAGGGTAAGAAAAGCCGCACCATAAATTTAAACACAAAGTACATGGTTCTTTTTAACAACCCTCGAGATAAATTACAAATTTTAACACTAGCTCGTCAGATGTATCCGGAAAAACACGTTTTTTCCTAGAAGCATTTGAGGATGCTACGCGGGAGCCTTATGGGTATTTGCTGGTCGATTTGAGAGCTAATACACTGAGGATCACCGCTTACGGACGGGTTGTTTCCACCGGCGTTACCAGCTGTCTATGTGCAGAAGAAAATCGCTTCTAAAAAGTGAATTTTATGCGGGCTCGCACATTCCACGCTGTGTGCGCTGTGCTGTAAAGATGTCCGAGAGACTCCGGCGTAACTGGGCTCTCTTAAAAACCCTGGTGAAGGCAACCCCATCCATCCGGAAATCTATTTTGCGCAATGCGAGCGTGGATTTAATCACCGCTATAGGTGAGATTGCTTTAAACATCTTAAAAGGCAGAATCCCGTTGAAAGAGCGCCAAAAAGGCATACTGAAGAAGTGGCGTAAAGCTATAAGAACCATGAGTGATAGAGCGCAGTCCATAAAGAAAAAGAAAACGGGTACTGAATCAGACTGGTGGATTTATCGGTCCTCTTTTAGGCTTTGCAATACCCATAATAACGAGTCTGCTCGCGGGCAAATAATGGAGCATGCTGAGAAAATGTATCTAGTCCCCAAACAGGAACTACATAAGCTAAGGACACCAATCCCCAAGAGCATACGCGAAACTGCTATTCGACGCCTCGATGATGAAATTAACTCCGTTTTACAGCGACGCGACATCCCCGACGATGTGAAAATTAAAATGTATAGCACCGTGCTGGAGCGCTACTTGGTACATACGAAACGCAGTTCGAAAGAATTAACAACTTTAAATCTCAGTAGCCCTCAGGGTCCTGAGCATCAACAGCCGCCAAATACAGACACCGATAAAAAAAATCACGAGATCGCTGAAATTGTAGGTCATATAAACCAAAGATATAAAAAGAATGCTGAATTTTTACTAAACAGACTACTCCAGAATAAGAGTGTGACAGACTGGAATGATAAAGACAAATTTATTTTCAAAGGCTCTGTAATACCCGGGTCTAACTTAGTGGATTTAGTACGTAGTACAACGCAGAGTCACGCTCTGACCGTCAGGAATTTACCTAGGGGTTGGGAATCGTTTATGCGGGCTATGGCCGAGCTGAATATACCCTCTACTGTTGTGGGTAATCACACTACTAGACAACATTTAGACGAATTAAAAATGACCTCCAGCGCTGGTGTATCTACATCGATGAGGTTAGACCCCGCACCCCGTACAATTCATTCCCTGCACTCGCCGTCATTAGGCACCACAAAGGGAACTCTACTACCTAAAAAAAGGTCTCTACCGATACTGCCAGCCATGTGGCTCACGATGTAGCCTATGTACTTGTTAATTATCTATTTTATCGTGTGTGTGATGCTATTTGTTAATTGTGCATGTGACACTTTTTATATCGTTCTGTATATACTTTTAAATGCATGAAATATCTTTGAGCTGTATTTATTACAATAAAATCTTGTAACCTTGTTTTTACAATACCGTGTCATTGCTTTTTTAAAAATACGAATAAAACATTCGCGTGTCTAATATTGTAACACGGCCATATACATAATATGCCCGTGATCATTTCATAATATGAGCATTTAAGGGACTTGTCCGGGCATGCCCGGCCATGTCAGTTCAATTGTACATTTGTACTTACAGGGAATGGTATTCTGCTAATACGTAATCTATCTCTAACAAACCATGCCAAGATTCTTCTTAGTATACAATGAATTGCTGAGATAAGTGTAGATACACTGCCAAGCTAAAAATATATATACTGAATAAAACTATAAGATGAGCGTCATAATTCCAAATGTGTTATAAGGTGATACTTCAAATTAAATTGCCTTTGCAGCTGTAGTTTAAAACTTATATCCTGGATAATACTAAAAAAATAAACACCTTTTACCAGCTTGATACAGCTTTCCACCACAGTAGTGCTTTACATGCATTTACTGGGTCCTTAAAAGTATCTCTCCACAAAAAAGTATAAAATCAAGATTCACTCTTTAATTCACTAAAAATCCTTATATACTAGTTATATACAGAAGTCTGTATTTAACTAGAACTCCTTATACATTTACTGGGTCCTTAAAAGTTTCTCTCCACAAAAAAGTATAAAATCAAGATTCACTCTTTAATTCACTAAAAATCCTTATTATTTAACTAGAACTCCTTATACATTTACTGGGTCCTTAAAAGTTACACTAATACTCCACAGACTAATCTAATCCAGTGGATAAAATATCAATAGAGACGAATAAATCACTTTGATTGAAATTCACAAATCCAGCAGACCAGATTTCCCACCCTGAGCAAAGTTCAGACAGATCAAATCCCAGGGAGACGGATTAAATGATAGGGGGCGTGACGACCTGTCAGATTTGAGTTTGACGAATACTGGAACTCCTATACTACTCATGCTATTTCAGTCTGCCCTAAGCGGGGAAGACGTTTTGCACGCTCAGTTGTCTTGGGTAGTGTTCAGACTAAGTTTTTATTAACTGTGACCCTGATATGCTCTCTGTCCTCATTTTCTGCTCAGGCTTTTGTTGATTCTGGAGCAGCTATTAACCTGATGGATTTTGAATTTGCTAAACGTTGTGGGTTTCCTTTGATACCCCTACGGAACTCTATTCCCCTACTGGGGATCGATTCTACCCCTTTGACTGAGAATAAACCTCAGTTCTCTACTCAGGTGATAATGAGGGTAGAACCTGATCATCAGGAGAGTTGCAAATTTTTGGTTCTGTATAATCTGCATGTCATTATCGTACTGGGTTTCCCTTGGTTACAGTCTCATAATCCTGTTTTGGATTGGAAATCTGTGTCTGTTACCAGTTGGGGCTGCCAATGTGTTAATACCAACACTCCTGTTTTTTCTGCCTCCCCCCAGGCTCAGGATGTTCCTGACTTTTTGATTGATTTTTCTGATGTGTTTAGCGAAAGTAAATCTGCATCCTTACCTCCCCATAGGAGCTATGACTGCGCTATTGAATTAGTGCCTGGCAGTAAATTCCCTAAAGGTCGCCTTTTTAACTTGTCTGTACCTGAACATGACGCTATGCGGTCTTATATCAAGGAGTCATTGGAGAAGGGTCATATCAGACCATCCTCTTCACCCTTAGGTGCCGGTTTTTTCTTTGTGGCCAAAAAGGATGGTTCATTAAGGCCGTGTATTGATTATCGTCTCTTGAACAATATTACTGTGAAATATCAATATCCTTTACCCTTGATCTCTGATCTGTTTTCCAGGGTGAAAAACGCTACTTGGTTTACCAAGCTTGACCTCAGGGGGGCATATAACCTTATTCGCATTAAGCACGGGGATGAATGGAAGACGGCATTTAATACCCCTGAAGGGCATTTTGAGTACCTTGTGATGCCCTTTGGGCTCACTAATGCTCCTTCTGTCTTCCAGTCCTTCATGAATGACATTTTCAGGGATTTTGTGGATAAATTTCTGATTGTTTATTTGGATGATATCTTGATTTTTTCCAATGACTGGGACTCTCATGTAAAACATGTTCGGACTGTGTTCCAGATTTTGAGAGAGAATGCTCTGTATGTGAAGGGATCAAAGTGTCTTTTTGGCGTTCAGAGGATCTCATTTCTGGGATTCATTTTGTCCCCATCTGTTATTGAAATGGACCCGGTCAAGGTTCAGCCCATCTGTGATTGGGTCCAGCCTACTTCATTAAAGGCTCTTCAAAGATTCTTGGGTTTTGCCAATTTTTATCGTAAATTTATTGGTAATTTCTCTGTTATTGTTAAACCATTAACTGATTTGACCAAGAAGGGTTCTGATGTGGTGAATTGGCCTCCTGAGGCAGTCTCTGCATTTCAGGAACTTAAGCAGAGATTCACTTCTGCTCCTGTTCTACGGCAGCCTGATGTTTCTCTACCATTTCAGGTGGAGGTTGATGCCTCTGAAATTGGGGCAGGTGCCGTTTTGTCCCAAAGAGATCCAGAGACCTCTAAAAGTAACCCTTGTGCCTTTTTCTCTCGAAAATTTTCTCCCACTGAACGTAATTATGACGTGGGTAATCAGGAGTTATTAGCCATGAAGTGGGCTTTTGAAGAGTGGAGACATTGGCTGGAGGGAGCCAAACATCAGGTGGTGGTCCTTACGGACCATAAGAATCTAGTTTATCTGGAATCTGCCAAGCGACTTAATCCTAGACAGGCCAGGTGGGCCTTGTTTTTCACACGTTTTAATTTTGTGGTTTCATTTCTTCCTGGCACTAAAAATGTTAAGGCGGATGCCCTCTCGAGGAGTTTCCTGGCGGACTCTCCTGAGTTATCTGATCCTTCTGTTATTTTGAAAGAGGGTGTAGTTCTTTCCGCCATCTCACCCAATTTGAGACTGGCTCTGGAGGGGTGTCAGGAGGATAAGCCCGAGCGCTGCCCTGTTGGGAAATTGTTTGTCCCGGACCAGTGGAAAAAGAGTGTACAGTCATGGCCAAAAGTTTTGAGAATGACACAAATATTATATTTTCACATGATCTGCTGCCCTCTGGTTTTTATGTGTGTTTGACAGATGTTTTTATCACA
Source organism: Oophaga sylvatica (assembly GCA_033576555.1). Classification (NCBI taxonomy): domain Eukaryota; kingdom Metazoa; phylum Chordata; class Amphibia; order Anura; family Dendrobatidae; genus Oophaga; species Oophaga sylvatica. Next base: position 18,638 of record JARQOD010003912.1, on the reverse strand, counting down.
GACAGAAATATAATAATTGCAAACATATGAGTAACAAAAGCTTATATTGACAGTTAGAATGAGTTAATGCAGCAAATCAATATTTGCAGTGTTGACCCTTCTTCTTCAGGACCTCTGCAATTCTCCCTGGCATGCTCTCAATCAACTTCTGGACCAAATCCTGACTGATAGCAGTCCATTCTTGCACAATCAATGCTTTCATTTTGTCAGAATTTTTAGGTTTTTGTTTGTCCACCCATCTTGACCACAAGTTCTCAATGGGATTAAGATCTGGGGAGTTTCCAGGCCATGGACCCAAAATCTCTATGTTTTGTTCCCTGAGCCATTTAGTTATCACCTTTGCTTTATGGCAAGGTGCTCCATCATGCTGGAAAAGGCATTGTTGATCGCCAAACTGCTCTTGGAGGGTTGGGAGAAGTTGCTCTTGGAGGACATTCTGGTACCATTCTTTATTCATGGCTGTGTTTTTAGGCAAGACTGTGAGAGAGCCGATTCCCTTGGCTGAGAAGCAACCCCACACATGAATGGTTTCAGGATGCTTAACAGTTGGCATGAGACAAGACTGGTGGTAGCGCTCACCTTGTCTTCTCCGAATGAGGCGTTTTCCTGATGTCCCAAACAATCGAAAAGGGGATTCATCAGAGAAAATAACTTTACTCCAGTCCTCAGCAGTCCACTGCTTGTACCTTTTGCAGAATATCAGTCTGTCCATGATGTTTTTTCTGGAGAGAAGTGGCTTCTTTGCTGCCCTCCTTGAGACCAGGCCTTGCTCCAAGAGTCTCCACGTCACAGTGCGTGCAGATGCACTCACACCTGCCTGCTGCCATTCCTGAGCAAGCTCTGCACTGCTGGTAGTCTGATCCCGCAGCTGAAACACTTTTAAGAGACGGTCCTGGCGCTTGCTGGTCTTTCTTGTACGCCCTGGAGCCTTTTTGGCAACAATGGAACCTCTCTCCTTGAAGTTCTTGATGATGCGATAGATTGTTGACTGAGGTGCAATCTTTCTAGCTGTGATACTCTTCCCTGTTAGGCCATTTTTGTGCATTGCAATGATGACTGCACGTGTTTCTTTAGAGATAACCATGGTTAACAGAAGAGAAACAATGATGCCAAGCACCAGCCTCCTTTTAAAGTGTCCAGTGGTGTCATTCTTACTTAATCATGACAGATTGATCTTCAGCCATGTCCTCATCAACACCCACACCTGTGTTAATGGAGCAATCACTGAAAAGAGGTTAGCTGGTCCTTTTAAGGCAGGGCTGCAATGATGTTGAAATGTGTTTTGGGGGATAAAGTTCATTTTCTAGCCAAATATTGACTTTGCAAGTAATTGCTGTTAAGCTGATCACTCTTTATAACATTCTGGAGTATATGCAAATTGCCATTAGAAAAAGTGAAGCGGTAGACTTTGTAAAAATTAATATTTGTGTAATTCTCAAAACTTTTGGCCATGACTGTATATACTCTATATTGCTTGCCAGGAGGTTGAGATTGTTGAGAGCTACAAATATTTGGGGGTTCACCTTGACAGTAAACTTGATTGGAGGTGTCATACAGAAAAGGTTTACAAGAAGGGAATGAGCAGACTGTACTTTGTGCGGAAGCTCAGGTCGTTCAATGTGTGCTGTAAAATGCTGGAGATGTTCTACCAGTCCGTTGTAGCAAGCGCCATCTTTTTTGCTATCATTTGCTGGGGCAGTAGTATGCGAGTAGCTGACGCTAATAAGCTCAACAAACTTATCAAGAAGGCAAGTGCAGCTGTTGGTGTGGAGCCCAGCTGCGACTGAATCCATATCTCCCAGAAGGGTGCACTGAAAGAATATCCCACTAGAGGTCATTATTCACATGCACACACGTTCATTTATTCCCAAAGACCTCCAGAGGGAGCTGTGTAGGACACATAAAAGAAACTGACACAGGAAGCATCCAGGTCAGTTCTGCTCAGTCAGTCTGCAGTGAGGGAAGTGCAGAGCTGAGGTTAGAGAGGCTGCAGAGCTATTCAGTTCAAGAAAGTAAGTGGAGTCTAGTAAGAGTGAACAGAGATCACTCCAGCCTAGTCAGAGCTGAATCTAGTAGTGCAACTCTGTGAGAAGCGTGCCGACGCTTAGAGAGCGGTGAAGAGGCAGCCCACCAACTGCCAGTGTGTAGTGTTGAGCATTCCGATACCGCAAGTATCGGGTATCGGCCGATATTCGCTGTATCGGAATTCCGATACTTAGTTCCGATATTTTCCATATATCGTATACCAGAATCGGAAGTTCCCATAATTCTTTGAGAGGCAATGTGATTTTAGTCAGCCAATAAGGAATCCTAAGAAGTGTGGGCACATCCTGTACTGCTGCGGTCATGTTAACTAATGGCATGGCTGTGATTGGATGCTGAAATGATGTCAGAATGCACTATAAAAGGCGCCGCCGCCATTTTAGCGTCACTGTGCTGTGAACTCAGTTAGGGAAAGAACGCTGCTCTGCTGACTCTGAGGGACAGTTAGAGATTGCGATTTAGTGTACTGTGCTTTAGGCAGGCTAGTTTACCACCGGCTGTGTAAAGCTTCCTTTTGCCTGCAGTGTTGTTTTAACAGCTCTGCAAGGTGTGTGTGAGTGCAGGTGACGCTGCAGTTTGCTCTGTATGCAACGCTGTCTGTAGGCATCTGCACGTGTCACTGACAGACTCTTTTTTTTTTCTTCAGTGTAATTCTTGCTGCTCCATGCAATTGAAATAATAGTGTGACGTGCTTCCATCCGTATACAATACCTTGGTTGCAAACACTATAGAAGTACAGAAAGGAGCCTTTCACAGCAAGTGAACAGTTGTGTTTCAGTGTTCACTGCAGTCTGTGATTTATTTTTTTTTTTTGAGTGCAGATCACGCTCCAGTTACTTCAACTAATGCTGCGTGTACTCTGCTGAGCGTCTGTCACTGGCTCATCCTTGTAATTTTTCAAAAATTGCTGCTGCTTTCTTCTATTTAAAATTTACAAAAATCTATTAGTGTGACGCTCTTCCATCAAAATACAATACATTGCTTGCAAACATAATAGAAGTCCACAAAAAGACCTTTCACAGCAAGTGAACAGTTGTGTTTCAGTGTTCACTCTAGTCTGAGGTTTAATTTTTTTGTAGGAGTGTAGATCCCGCTCCACTTACTTCAACCACCGCAGCGTGTACTCTGCTGAGTGTCTGTCACTGGCTAATCCTTGTAATTTTTCAAAAATTGCTGCTGCTTTCTTCTATTTAAAATTTACAAAAATCTATTAGTGTGACGCTCTTCCATCAAAATACAATACATTGCTTGCAAACATAATGTGAGGAAACACTTAGCTAACATAAATGAATTCAAGTCTCCAGGTCCAGATGAATTACACCCCAGGGTATTGAAGGAGATAGCAGAAGAAATTCTTGAACCACTGTCCATAATCTTTGAAAATTCTTGGAGAACAGGAGAAGTCCCAGAAGACTGGAGAAGAGCAAATGTTGTTCCTATCTTCAAAAAGGGGAAGAAGGTGAACCCAGGGAACTACAGGCCGGTGAGTCTGACTTCTATACCAGGAAAGATCTTTGAACAAATTATTAAAGAACATGTATGCAAGTACCTGGATAAGAATGAAGTGATTAAACAGAGTCAGCATGGGTTTGTAACTAATAAGTCATGTCAGACTAACTTAATTTCCTTCTATGACAGAATCACTGACTGGGTGGATCAGGGAAATGCTGTAGATATAGTATATCTTGACTTCAGCAAAGCATTTGACAAAGTATCTCACACAATCCTTATTGAAAAAATGACTAAGTATGGAATGGACAAGGCAACTGTTAGGTGGATTCATAACTGGCTTAGTGATCGGACCCAAAGAGTGGTTGTAAATGGCTGCACATCCAGTTGGAAGAATGTCTCAAGTGGGGTACCACAAGGCTCTGTTTTGGGCCCTGTATTGTTCAACATCTTTATCAATGATTTAGATGAAGGAATTGAGGGTAAACTGATCAAATTTGCTGATGACACAAAGCTAGGAGGGGTAGCTAATACTAGAGAAGAGAGAGAGAGGATTCAAAAAGATATACATAAACTGGAGCAGTGGGCATCAACTAACAGAATGGATTTTAACAGGGAAAAATGCAAAGTACTACATCTGGGCAATAAAAATGAAAAAAGCATATACAAAATGGGAGGAATAGGGCTAAGTAACAGCACATGTGAAAAAGACTTGGGTATACTAATTGATCACAGACTTAACATGAGTCAACAGTGTGATGCAGCAGCAAAAAAGGCAAATGCAATTCTAGGATGTATCAACAGAAGCATACAGTCTAGATCACGTGAGGTCATTATTGCCCTCTACTCCTCTTTGGTCAGACCTCATCTGGAATACTGTGTCCAGTTTTGGGCACCACATTTTAAAAAAGACATCAACAAACTGGAGCAAGTTCAGAGAAGAGCCACCAGAATGGTGACCGGTCTGCAAACCATGTCCTATGAGGAACGGTTGCAGGATTTGGGAATGTTTAGCTTGCAAAAAAGAAGACTGAGAGGAGACTTAATAGCTGTCTACAAATATCTCAAGGGCTGTCACATTGTAGAAGGATCATCTTTATTCTCATTTGCACAAGGAAAGACTAGAAGCAATGGGATGAAACTGAATGGGAAGAGACACAGATTAGATATTAGAAAAAACTTTTTGACAGTTAGGGTGATCAATGAGTGGAACAGGCTGCCACAAGAGGTGGTGAGTTCTCCTTCAATGGAAGTCTTCAAACAGAAGCTGGATAGACATCTGTCTGGGATGATTTAGAGAATCCTGCTTTGAGCAGGGGGTTGGACCAGAAGGCCCAGGAGGTCCCTTCCAACTCTACCATTCTATGATTCTATGATAATAGAAGTCCACAAAAAGGCCTTTCACAGCAAGTGAACAGTTGTGTTTCAGTGTTCACTCTAGTCTGAGGTTTAATTTTTTTGTAGGAGTGTAGATCCCGCTCCACTTACTTCAACCACCGCAGCGTGTACTCTGCTGAGTGTCTGTCACTGGCTAATCCTTGTAATTTTTCAAAAATTGCTGCTGCTTTCTTCTATTTAAAATTTACAAAAATCTATTAGTGTGACGCTCTTCCATCAAAATACAATACATTGCTTGCAAACATAATAGAAGTCCACAAAAAGGCCTTTCACAGCAAGTGAACAGTTGTGTTTCAGTGTTCACTGCAGTCTGTGATTTTTTTTTTTTTTTGAGTGCAGATCACGCTCCAGTTACTTCAACTAATGCTGCGTGTACTCTGCTGAGCGTCTGTCACTGGCTCATCCTTGTAATTTTTCAAAAATTGCTGCTTCTTTCTTCTATTTAAAATTTACAAAAATCTATTAGTGTGACGCTCTTCCATCAAAATACAATACATTGCTTGCAAACATAATAGAAGTCCACAAAAAGGCCTTTCACAGCAAGTGAACAGTTGTGTTTCAGTGTTCACTCTAGTCTGAGGTTTAATTTTTTTGTAGGAGTGTAGATCCCGCTCCACTTACTTCAACCACCGCAGCGTGTACTCTGCTGAGTGTCTGTCACTGGCTAATCCTTGTAATTTTTCAAAAATTGCTGCTGCTTTCTTCTATTTAAAATTTACAAAAATCTATTAGTGTGATGCTCTTCCATCAAAATACAATACATTGCTTGCAAACATAATAGAAGTCCACAAAAAGGCCTTTCACAGCAAGTGAACAGTTGTGTTTCAGTGTTCACTGCAGTCTGTGATTTTTTTTTTTTGAGTGCAGATCACGCTCCAGTTACTTCAACTAATGCTGCGTGTACTCTGCTGAGCGTCTGTCACTGGCTCATCGTAATTTTTCAAAAATTGCTGCTGCTTTCTTCTATTTAAAATTTACAAAAATCTATTAGTGTGACGCTCTTCCATCAAAATACAATACATTGCTTGCAAACATAATAGAAGTCCACAAAAAGGCCTTTCACAGCAAATGAACAGTTGTGTTTCAGTGTTCACTCTAGTCTGAGGTTTAATTTTTTTGTAGGAGTGTAGATCCCGCTCCACTTACTTCAACCACCGCAGCGTGTACTCTGCTGAGTGTCTGTCACTGGCTCATCCTTGTAATTTTTCAAAAATTGCTGCTGCTTTATTCTATTTTAAATTTACAAAAATCTATTAGTGTGACGCCCTTCCAGAGGACAGCGTTTGTTGGCCAGTTGTGAGTCTGCAGCACATGGTTGATTTCATGCTGCACTGCCTGAGAAACGACCGCCGCATCGGCCACATTCTCACCACGTCAGATTATTGGGTGTACACCCTCCTAGACCCTCGTTACCGGGACCGTAAAATGCTGGAGGACCAAGACACACTGTTGAAATCCATAATGTTCTCCATTCCAGCCGAGAGCGCTGCTGCTGCTACTGCTTTACAAAGCAGCTCTGTGCGTCGAGGCATTGTAGACACCTCTGCAACAAGAGGGAGCACAAGCAGCGCCTCTGCACAGGGCAAGAGCTGTATGTTACAAATGTGGTGAAGTTTTGTCACAGCGCCACCAAGGTGTACACCATAGTGATAGGAAATCTAGTTAATTTTGGTGATTAGTTCACCATGAACTAGTTCACTGAAAAGATTAGTTCAAAAGATTAGTTCATTTAGTTCAGTTTTTCTCCACCCTATCCTGTGAGGAGCTGATAGGAAATGCATCATGTGACCTCTGAACTAAATGAACTAGATGAACTGCTGAACAAAATGTTCTATTGAGAATGACTCTGGACAGCCTAGTTCAATCTGATGCCTCTGACTGAGCCCAGCAGTGCCACATAATGATTGTGTATGAGGGGGCTGAGAAGCAGTTCAGCATCCACCATTTTAAGAACAGAACAGGGGTCAGTGTTAAAGATTTTAGCAAGACTGATCTTCTAGGCTAGAGGCATGAACTACACACAGAAACACTCTCTCATACACACATATGAGCTGTGTCTGTGTACTGTGTGTGCAATTTCATTTTTTATTGATAATATTATTATTACTGTTATATTTGTATTTGATGTGTGGTATGCTTTGGAGGTGCTGGCTTGCCCTGCTGCCAGTGTATTATCTGAGCGCGTCTTTAGTGCTGCAGGTGGTGTACTAACAGACCGTCGCATGCGACTATCCTCAGACAATGTAGACCGGCTTATTTTTCTGAAAATGAACAAGGCATGGATCTCACCTGAATTTGCCTGTCCGTTTTCAGATTAAATAACTGTTTGCCAACGTTTTCCAAGTCTCCTGTTATGTTCATCTTTCTACCACCTGAACTCTACTCCCTGGGCTACAACACTGCCAGTCACAGGGGAATGATCATTTACAAAACAAAATGTTATCCCCAACAAATAGTAGCGCAACGACTCCAGTGCCCACTTTATCGCCAGGCACTCTCTCTCTACAATGCTGTCTCTGTTTTTTGATGGAGTAAGTTTTCGACTCAGGAAACTAATGGGATGCTCCTCCCCGTTAAGCTCCAGTCCTGAGACAACACGGCACCCAGACCTACCTCTGACGCATCAGTCTGGACAATGAATTCTCTTTTGAACTCGGGTGTGCTCAAAACTGGTGGTGACCCACACAGTGCCCCTTTTATTGCCCCTGTTGATGACCCCTTGCTGATTTATTAACCGGCTCCACCAGATCCATGGGTATTCTCTCAAACTGGACCTCTAAAATTTTTAATGGCACCAAGGGACTCACTAAATGAGGCTGAGGACTGTGTACCTGGCGCATGCGACAAGAGTTACAATACCGTTTAACTTCTTGATAGACCCCCAGCCAGTAAAACCGTTGTATAATTCTGTGTAGGGTTTTCTTTTGGCACAAATGTCACCCTAGTACATGCGCATGCGCTAAGTCCATTACCAACCTCCGATATGACTGCGGTAGCAGCAATTGCTAAAAAATTTCAACATGTATTTTATAAACCTGATACAGCAAATCTTGGTTCAGCTCTAATTGTTTAAATACTGTAGCTGCCCCGGGGTGTTGGGGTTTCCCATTGACAACCAGTAAATTTTCACGGGCTAGACTCAACGTAGGGGCCGCGGAGTTGCGCCTTAACAAATTTGTCACCTGTCACATTTAAGTATTACAATTCAGGTCCCGGTGTCAAATCTTCCATCTCCCCAACTAACACTTCGATAGGAGAGGTGTTTTCCTACTCCACCGAAGGCAAAGGTAATACTGCCCACTGCACACATGTGTTATGCATAGTGAGACTGATAGTAGCCAACAAAGTAGCTAACAAAGGCCACTTGTGATCACCCTATCAGCGTAGGAACAATGCTACTCAAAAGATCTGCCATGATCCTGGACAAAATCTTGATATAATGGTCAATGAGTGAGAATGTACGATAGGATCCAGGCAGATGTGAAGGTTTGTTTGGTTTTAGTAGCAACTTCATGTGTGACATGTTTGAATGGCTGGGCAACCCTCCTGTCTCCAATATATGATTGAAGGTGCGTACCAATGTGGATGGGATATCCTCACTCAATAATTTTAATAATTTGGCTGTAAACCCGTCAGGTCCTGGAGCTTTCCCGTATTTAAAGTAACTTATCGCCGCTGTCACTTCCGTCACCTCAATTTGTTTTTTTAAAAGGAGAAGCTGATAGTTTGTGATGGATGGTAACCGTATTCCATCTACAAAGGTGTTACCCTCCGCACTATCCGTATGTTCCACCTTATATAAGTCTGAGTAGTATTCTTGTAGAATGGTGTTTATGGTTCGAGGGTCTGTGTTCATGATCCCATGTTTATTCGTTAACGCTGTAATATGTTGATGACGAATGTGATTTCCTTTCGCTAGTCGTGCTAATAGTCTCCCTCATTTGCTACCATAACGATATACATCGGCTCTATAATTGTTATTACTGCTTGTCTCTCGTCGATATACCCATACGTGTAAGTCAGCCTTAGCCTGCTTACATCTATTTTTAACCTGTGTTGGTGAACTTGTTTTGTTTGCCGTGTACCTATCGCGTAATATCCTGCTAGCCTGCGAGTAGTTTGTCGCGATCTTCTTTTTTAGCGTTGTCTGATAACCTATTAGTTTCCCGCGCATTACTCCCTTCCCTGCTGCCCATAAAAGTTCCGGCCTATCCCTAGTATCTCCATTATCCCTTACATATTAAAAACACCATTGCTTCACGTGATGTCGAAACTTCTCATCCATTAACAAATAGGTCGGGAAGCGCCAAGTTTGGTTTGGCCCCATCTGCACCATATCTGGCAGGGTCACTGATACGGGCGCGTGGTCATATATAGCTACGTTGTGCACATCTGCCTCTTCCACTCCCCTTAATAGCTCCTGTGCTAGCAATATATAATCTATTCTGGACCAAGAGTCATGTGGCGCCGAATAGAATGAATATTCACTGCCATCTGGGTTCAGGTGTGTCCAAATGTCTACAAAGTTACTCGTGTCTAGCAAGGGTTATTATAAACGTGTGTCATGTGATCGCACATTCATTCGCATCGACCTACAGTTCTTCACTGGTTCGATTCACCATATTTAAGTCACCACCGTGGGTGGTTTTAATGCTCTCCTATCGGCCTGATATGCTTGGATACCTGGGATAAATTCAGGAACGTCTCCAAACTCCCTACTCACATGTCAGCGCAGGAACCGTAAGAGGGAACGTGCTTGTTTTGTTGCGCATAGGTGGAGTTTTATACAGTAAATGATTACTGCTGTCTTATTTTTTGCGTCCCAAGGGCAGAATAAGTCTGCGTAACGTTACATTTTACAGACACTCATATAATAGACACACGCTACCCTAACCATGACACAAGGAAGGTATGGTTGCCGGATAAAGCCGCCATTTTAGCGTCACTGTGCTGTTAATTCAGTTTGGGACAGAACACTGCTCTGCTGACTCTGAGGGACAGTTAGAGATTGCGATTTTGTGTCCTGTGCTTTAGGCAGGCTACTTTACCAACCGCTGTGTACATCTTCCTTTTGCCTTGCAGTGTTTTTTTCACAGCTCTGCAAGGTGTGTGTGTGAGTGCAGGTGACGCGCTGCAGTTTGCTCGGCATACAACGCTGTATGTAGGCATCTGCACATGTCACTCTCACACTCTTTTTTTTTTTTTTTTCTTTAGTGTAATTCTTGCTGCTCCATTCAATTGAAATTATAGTGTGACGTGCTTCCATCCGTATCCAATACATTGGTTGAAAACACTGTAGAAGGACACAAAAAGCCCTTTCACAGTTAAGAGTTGTGTTCACTGTAGTCTGAGATTTTAATTTATTCAATTTTGATCACGCTCAAGTTACTTCTTCAAGCAATGCTGCTTGTACTCTGCTGAGCGTGTCTTACTGCCTCATCCTTGTCATTTTTCTCGAATTGGTGTACATGTACATCAAAGTAGTCTTCATTTTGATCGAAATCCAAGCAGGTACCCGGACACTCTATGGCTGCTTTTATACGGTGGACTGGCTCCAACATTCAATAAGACTTAAGATGCAATCGGGCACCTTGTCAAGGCCCAATCCTCTTCTCCCTTTGATATAATAATAATAATAATAATCTTTATTTATATAGCGCCAACATATTCCGCAGCGCTTTACACTTTAACAGTTTCAAAACACAAGTCATAGGTAACAACGTTAACAATACAATAATTAAAGCAAAATAAGCCGACCCTGCTCGTGAGAGCTTACAATCTACAATGAGGTGGGGGAGATACAAAGTACAGGTGTGTATATATAATGGTGCATTTCCAATGATGGTCCAGCCATCTTGAGGGAGTGAGGCATGGATGGAGATAGTGAATGGGCTCCACATACACACTTAAACATAGAACGACTTTGGTTATTGAATGTGATAGGCCACTCTGAACAAATGTGTTTTGAGGGAGCGCCTGAAACCAGGCAAATTGTGGATAGTCCTAATTTCTTGTGGTAGAGCATTCCAGAGGATTTGCGCAGCGCGGGAGAAGTCTTGGAGTCGGGAGTGGGAGGTACGGATTACTGCAGAGGTTAGTCGAAAGTCATTTGCAGAGCGCAGCAGTCGGTTAGGCCGATAGATAGAAATGAGGGAGGAGATGTAGGGGGGTGCTGCACTGTGGAGAGCTTTGTGGGTGAGAACCAGTACTTTGAATTGGATCCTATAATGAATGGGCAGCCAGTGTAAGGACTGGCGAAGAGCGGACGCGTCCGAGTACCGATTAGCCAGATGGATGACCCTGGCTGCTGCATTAAGGATGGTGTAATGTATGTGGTACAGTTCATATAGCGTCTTGTGCTTGGGTGCGATGAAAATACTTGAGACACAGGTTGATAAAGAAAGTCTTGTATTGCTTCATACAAATTGGCAAAAATAAACACACAGGTTGCAAACACAGAAGCAGGAGACACAGCAGGCCAGAGTAATCTAAGCTCAGCAATAACTCTCCACAACAGATTCAGATCTTCTTCTCTGTTACCGCAAGTCCGTGCAAACGTGAGGCTCTCAAGAGCAGAGTTCAGAGTCCACAAGTGCTTCAGAGTTCCTCAGTAGGAATGGCTGGAGTACAAGGTCCAAGGCTTCAGGAGTCAGAACACAGGTTCACTGCAGGCTAGATTCTGAAGCACTGATTACTCAGCTGTGGCTGTTTAAGAAGCAAACGGAGAGAATCAGGGCGGGAACATGCAAGCTGGAAAACTCCATTTTGACTGAGGGCAAGATAGCTGCAGCAAAACAGAAAGCAAAATGGCAGACGAACAAACTGAGTTTCAGAAACAGATACACAGAACCTTACATTACTCCCCCCTTAGGGACAACCTCCGGATGACCTCAGACCAGGCTTGTGTGGGTACCTCTGATGAAACTGACGGAGCAAGCGAGGAGCATTAACGTTATTGACTGGCTCCCATGAGTTGTCCTCCACTGGGTAGCCCTGCCATTTAATCAGATATTGTAACTGATTTCTATACAACCTGGAATCTAAAATCCTTTCCACCACAAATTCTTCCTGACCATCGACTAGCACTGGGTCAGGGCAAGGAGAAGAACGTCCAGGAAACGTATTGGGTGTCGCAGCCTTTAGTAGGGATACATGAAAGACAGGGTGGATTCTCATAGTTCTGGGCAGTTGAAGACGACAAGCAACGGCACTTATAATCTTACTGATTTTATAGGGTCCAATGTACTTATGTCCCAACTTAGACGATGGAATCCTTAACTTAAGATTTCTGGTTGACAGCCAGACCAGGTCTCCTACCTTAAAAGCTGGTGCAGGTTTACGAAATTTATCTGCTGCCTTCTTGTACCTTTCCTGAGCCGATTCCAGATTCTCCTTTAGAAGATCCATATTCTTCTGTAAAGTCGTGACTCTTTCAGCCACTGCTGGCAAAGGCGTCTCTATGGGAAATCGTGGTAGAATGTTAGGATGATAACCTAGATTAGAGTAAAAAGGAGACTGTTTAGTGGAGGCACTCTGAGAGTTGTTGTAAGAGAACTCAGCCAATGGAAGTAGATCCACCCAATCATCCTGTAGGTGGCAGATAAAGCAGCGAAGATACTGCTCCAGGGTTTGATTGGTTCGTTCGGTTTGTCCATTAGTCTGGGGATGAAAAGCAGAAGAAAGGTTTACTTTAATGTCCAATGCTGCACAGAAATTTTGCCAAAACCTAGAAGTGAATTGCACCCCTCGATCCGAAATAACCTCATCCGGTACTCCATGTAAACGAAACACATCTTTAATCATCAAATCTGATGTCTGTTTTGCAGTGGGTAATCCGACACAAGGGATAAAATGAGCTGCCTTTGTTAAACGGTCAACCACCACTAGAATAGTGTTCTTCCCTTGAGAGGTTGGTAATTCCACAATGAAGTCCATAGAAATGGATCCCCACGGGCGGGACGGGGTGGGAAGAGGCTGTAACAGACCAGTTGGTGAAGAGCGAGGTGTTTTGCATCTTGCACAAACCTCACACGAAGTGACATAGTCCAAAACATCCTTCCTACAAGTGGGCCACCAAAAGAAACGAGAAAGAAATTCCTGTGTCTTTAGAATTCCTCTATGCCCGGCTATTTTGGAATCGTGAATGAGTTGCAATACTCTCAATCTGACTGTTTCAGGTATATACAGACGTTGTCCCGAATCCACACACCATTCTTAAAGACAAGACTTACGTCCCTTGGGGGTTGAGCCAAAAAAGAATCCGCATGGTATGCTTCCTTGATGTCTTTAATTAGGTCTTGATGATGAATCACTCCTAGGAATCTAGAGTCAGGAAGAATAGTCTTAGGAGGAGTAATTGGACGTGTCTCTGCTGAGTAAATCCTAGAGAGTGCATCAGCCTTTCCATTGCGCGATCCTGGTCTATAAGAAATAATAAAATTAAATTGGTTTAAGAAAAGATTCCAGCGAGCCTGGCGAGGAGTCAGGCACTTAGCCGACCTGATAAACTCAAGATTACGATGGTCTGTCAGAACGACTATTTGCTGTGCAGCTCCTTGAAGAAGGTGTCTCCATTCTTTGAAGGCGGCAATAATGGCCAACAACTCTCTATTGCCCACATCGTAGTTCTTCTCAGCCGAAGACAACTGCTGGGAAAAGAAGGCACAGGGATGCAAGACATTCTTCTCACCTGTTCTCTGAGAGAGTATAGCTCCCACGGCACAGTCTGAAGCATCCACCTCTATTATGAAGGCAAGCTCTGGGTTGGGATGTACTGGGATAGGTGCAGTGGTAAATTTATCTTTTAGACGGGAAAATGCTTCCTGGGCTTGGGGAGTCCAGGAGAACTTAGACTCTTTCCGGGTAAGTTGGGTGATAGGTGACACTACCTCAGAGAAATTTCTAATGAAACGTCTATAGAAGTTTGCAAACCCGATGAAGCGCTGTACCTCCTTCACATTTCTAGGACTTGGCCAATCATTGATGGCTTGGGTTTTACTTCCATCCATACTAATTCCTTGTGTAGACAGTACATACCCCAGAAATTGAATTTCGGTCTTATGGAATTCACACTTTTCAAGCTTGATGTAAAGATGATTTTGTCTTAGACGTTCCAAGACCATTCTCACATGTCCATGATGTTCCTCTGTGGAGTTAGAAAAAATTAAATATCATCCAAATAAATTACCACGAATGTATCTAGGAGATCCCTGAAGATGTCATTCACCAAGTGTTGGAAAGTGGCTGGGGCGGTACTCAGACCAAAAGGCATAACCAGATATTCAAAGTGTCCATAGCGTGACCTGAATGCAGTCTTCCATTCATCCCCAGGTCTAATACGGACTAAGTTATAGGCCCCACGAAGATCTAGTTTAGAAAAAATTTTGGCATGTCGCACTCTCTCCAATAACTCAGGGATTAAAGGCAATGGATAACGGTTTCTAATAGTAACCTTATTGAGTTCCCTATAGTCTACGCATGGTCTCAGGGATCCATCTTTCTTCTTTACAAAGAATATGGGTGCCCTGCAGGAGATGAAGAGGGGCGTATGAAGCCCTTGGCTAGATTTTCGTCTATGTACTCTTTTAAAGCCTTCAGCTCGGGCCCCGCCAGGGGGTAGATCTTACCAAAAGGTATCTCTGCTCCAGGCAATAATTCAATTGGACAATCATATGGACGGTGAGGAGGAAGCTGGTCAGCGTTCTTCTTGTCACATAAATCCACATAGTCCTGGTATACAGCTGGTAGTTCAGGGACTGATATGGTTCCTTTAGGAACAGAGCAAGCTGAAATTTTTGGACTCATCTGTTTCTCTGGAAAGTGTAATTCCTTGGTCTCCCAGTTAATGGTAGGATTCTGAGCCTGCAGCCATGGTAGCCCTAGAATAATGGGAAAGTGAGGAGAAGAGATAAGCATAAAGGACAGTTTCTTTTGATGATCTTTACCCATAAGAACCTTTAAAGGCTCTGTTTCCTGATCAACTGGTCCAGAGGTCAGCAGGGAACCATCCACAGTTTCCATCTGTACTGGAGCAGCCTTCTTCACTGAACGTATTCCCTGTTTTAGAGCAAAGGAGACATCCATAAAAATTTCCACTTGCACTGAGTCGATCATAGCAGAGCTAAACCCAGGCTGAGTCAACCCAGAGTTTGATGGAAAGAAAACAGTGAGAATTGTTTTTCTTACAACTCAGCTGGGACACCGCTGAGGAAACTTGAAAGATGGCAGCATTTACACAGTCAACGTCCTCAGAGGTAACGGAGTTTAAGTCCCGAGAAATCAAGATCTGTTGCTGCAGCTCTCTCTGGAGCCTGAGGCTCGGACCTGACAGATCCCCTCTCGCAACACTCACAATGAATGAGTGCTGCAGTAGTCTTGCGAGAACGGCTGGGACAGTTAATAATAAAGTGCCCTGACTTACCACAATAAAAACATAGATTCTCCTTAAAACGATGTTCCTTGCGTGCATCACTAACCCGTCGTAGTAAAGAGTCTACCTGCATGGGTCAGGTTCAGGTTCCCGTGTAATCCTATTCAAAGGTTCCTTAGCTGGAGAGGAAGGTAGGAAAAGGTTAGTACGATTGCTTTCGAACCATCTCTCTTGCCTGCGTTCAGTTAAACGAGTATCAATACGGATGCAGTAGTTAATAAAGTCACCTAACGCAGTGGGAGGGTCGGCACGAGCAAGTTCATCCTTAATTAGTGGGGATAACCCCTTTCGAAAAATGATTTTTTGGCGGAATTGCCCCAGGTGGTAATCAAGGGCCCATCCCCTGAAATCCAAGGCATATTCAGCTACCGAGTGCTTACCTTGGCGCAAAGCTAACATGGCTGCTTCAGCTGTTGCACCTCGATTGGGGTCATCAAACACCTGCCCCATGGCTGAAATAAAATCATCAAGGTGATTCAAACAATCATCCTCAGTCTCAATCAGAGGGTTTGCCCATATCAAAGCCTTGTTGGTAAGCAACATAATTATAGTAAGCACCTTAGATCGTTCAGTGGGAAATTGTGAAGCATGTGCAGAAAAAAAAGATTGCATTGATTAACAAATCCCCTGAATTTTCACGTTCACCACCAAAACGAAAAGGGGCAACTTGGGAATCCAGAACTCGGGGCCACGGCAGGAGCCTGGACTCGCCCCTCCAGAACCTCAATCCTGGCTCGCAAATCCTGGGTAGTCTGTCCAACCACTTGCAAATTGTGATTATTTAGGTCCTGAAGATTTGTAAGACGGGTCTTTATATTCTGCAAATCTGCAAGGATATTATCAGTCACTCCGCAAAGTTCCTTTATGCGGGCCTCCATTTTCAGATCTTTTAAGACAGGATACTGGAAGAAGAGGAAGAAAAAAAAACAATAGTGTTCACCTGTGGCAACACTGAAGAAAGAAAAAAAACTTTAAGGGAACTGCTCACCTGGAATGGTTGTGAGAAGTCACAACCACTATCATCACAGAAAGCTTTCAACCAGACATCTGATATCCAGAGTTTCAGCAGACAAAAAGAGAAGAAAAAAAAAAAAAAAAAAAAAACAATAGTGTTTACCTGTGATAACACTGCAGAAAAAAAAACTTAAGGGAATTGCTCACCTGGAATGGTTGTGAGAAGTCACAACCACTGTCATCACAGAAAGTACAACCGGACATCGATATCCACAGTACAGCAGACAAGCCTTTCCAGACCCAGCAGACACTAACGTTTGGCTTCAGAATCTTGTAATGTATGTGTACAGTTCATATAGCGTCTTGTGCTTGGGTGCGATGAAAATACTTGAGACACAGGTTGATAAAGAAAGTCTTGTATTGCTTCATACAAATTGGCAAAAATAAACACACAGGTTGCAAACACAGAAGCAGGAGACACAGCAGGCCAGAGTAATCAAGCTCAGCAATAACTCTCCACAACAGATTCAGATCTTCTTCTCTGTTACCGCAAGTCCTGCAAACGTGAGGCTCTCAAGAGCAGAGTTCAGAGTCCACAAGTGCTTCAGAGTTCCTCAGTAGGAATGGCTGGAGTACAAGGTCCAAGGCTTCAGGAGTCAGAACACAGGTTCACTGCAGGCTAGATTCTGAAGCACTGATTACTCAGCTGTGGCTGTTTAAGAAGCAAACGGAGAGAATCAGGGCGGGGAACATGCAAGCTGGAAAACTCATTTTGACTGAGGGCAAGATAGCTGCAGCAAAACAGAAAGCAAAATGGCAGACGAACAAACTGAGTTTCAGAAACAGATACACAGAACCTACAGATGGACTGGAGAGGGGATAGTCGAGTAATGGGGAGGCCAAGTAAAGAGCATTGCAGTAGTCCAGGCGGGAGTGGATCAATGCTACAGTGAGGGTTTTTGTTGTTTCCATGGTGAGAAAAGGGCGGATTCTAGAGATGTTCTTTAGGTGTAGACGGCAAATATCTAACAAACAGGTCATGCTGGAGAGACTTGCACCTATACCACTCAGGGTCTTCAGCTCCTTTGTGAGAAACTAATGTTTGGCCAGCCAGTATATCAAATAAAGTTATGAGAAATGGGAACTGTGGTTGGCTTCACTTTTGGTACTGGGTGCTAATACCAAACCATGGTGTGCCATTCAATGGATATTCCTGGCTGGTTGGAGACAAGCTCATTCCCACAGAAAAGTACCAGAAAGCTAAGGAGATGGTGGCCTCTCTCAACATGAAGGAGTTTGCTCGTTGTCTAGGAGACCGACCACCCCTGCTGTGTACCTTGTCAACGTTGTGTTGAAGCTTGCAAGGATTAAGAGGTTACAGTGGTAAGTCTGGTTTTTACTAAAGATCTGCTGTGTATTATAGTTTTTTATGTTTTAAAAAAAATTATCTTAGGAATGTTAAATAAATTTCTTTTTTTTTTTTTTAAATACAATGTACTTATGAATTTAAATATTTTTTTTTTTTTTATAAAATAAAATGTATCTTTTGAATGTTAAATAACTTTTTTTTTTTTTTTTCAGGTATTTGATCTACCGTAGCTAGTTGCTGATCGTTGACTCTACACCCCTCTCCCCCGAATGTTACTCGGGTTATGGGGAGAAAAATCACCGCTATTCCAGACTGATTTCATGTTAATGTGTCTGGCTCTTACACAGCACACAGCATTGATGTTAGTTTATCTTTTTCCTAAATTATTTTTACACTGCCCTTCTCACATTTTATTTGCACTTTTTTTTTTAAGCACAAGTTTTTTTACACTTCCTTGTTCTGTAAGTAGGCTTAATGGTTAAATGTTTATACTAGATGTAAATATGTAACATGTAAATTTTATATTAAGATTTTCAAATTTTAGGTCCACCCATCAGGCTCTTTCGTCCCCTCTCCCTCAGAGTAGCGGTTATATATCGGACCCCAGGCTCGCCCACACAGTTCCTTGACCACTTCTCTGCCTGGCTGCCGCACTTCATGTCCTCAGAAGTACCAACCCTTATCCTTGGAGACTTCAACATCCCCATTAACAGCCCTATTCCACATCAAAACACATTTGTTTTAGAGGGCCTATCACATTCACTAAAACAAAGTCATTCTATGTGTAACTGTGTGTGTGTGTAGCCCATTCACTATCTCCATCCCCTCCCTCACTCCTCAAAATGGCTGGGCCATCATTCTAAATACACCATTGTATATAAACACCTGTACTTTGTATCTCCCCCACATATTTGTAAATTGTAAGCTCTCAGAGCATTGTGCGGATTATATTGCTTTCATTATTGTATTGGTAAGTTGTTACTTATGACTTGTGTT
>JARQOD010003911.1:0-59914 GCA_033576555.1 Oophaga sylvatica | reverse complement strand
TCATCGCTGGCGATGTATCCCAAATCCTGGCCCTCCTCATCACATCCCCACACTCATTTCTAACACCCAGCGACGATCTTC
This sequence comes from Oophaga sylvatica, assembly GCA_033576555.1. Lineage (NCBI taxonomy): Eukaryota > Metazoa > Chordata > Amphibia > Anura > Dendrobatidae > Oophaga > Oophaga sylvatica. The sequence goes on along the minus strand of JARQOD010003911.1, from coordinate 59,833 downwards.
CACACGTTTTTGCAACCCTGTCAACCTCATACCTATCCATCCACACCTCCCCCCCAGTCCCCCTACCCGGAGCACTATGGAATGCACGCTCCGTCTGCAATAAACTGTCATTTGTCCACGACCTCTTTATCACCAACAAACTCTCCTTCCTTGCCATCACTGAAACCTGGCTCACCCCCTCTGACACAGCCTCTCCAGCTGCGCTCTCCTATGGCGGATTTCATCTTTCTCACACCCTCGCCCCAGCAACAAACGTGGTGGAGGAGTTGGCTTACTCCTGTCTGATACCTGCTCCTTTACCCCTATTCAAATTCCACCCTCCGCTGCTATTCCCTCGTTCGAAGTGCACTCCGTCCGCATCTATTCCCCCTCCAACCTCCAACTGGCTGTCATTTACCGCCCCCGGAACTAGCCATCTCCACCTTTCTCGACCACTTCACCACCTGGCTACTCCATTTCCTCTCTGCTGACATCCCCACCATCATCATGGGCGATTTCAACATCCCCATTGACACTTCCACCCCGGCTACCTCTAAACTTCTTTCGCTCACAGCTTCCCTTGGCCTCACTCAATGGTCTCTGTGGCCACTCACAAAAGGCGGTCACACGCTGGACCTTATCTTCACCCGTCTCTGTTCCCTCACTAATCTCACTAACTCCCCACTCCCCCTGTCTGACCACAACCTACTGACATTCTCTTCCCTCTCCTCTGTTAGTACGCATCCCCCACTCCACAAACTCACCCACCCTCGCAGAAATCTCTAACACCTCAATTTACAATCGCTCTCTGAGTCCCTCCTCCCTCTCACAGACATAGCCTCACTTCATGACACAGATGCTGCTGCCACATTTTATAACACCACAATAAAAACCACACTTGATTCGGCCGCCCCCTCATGCAGAGCAAAACTCGTACAATCAACAGGCAGCCCTGGCTGACCGGCCTGACCAAAGAACTGAGACGGGCTTCCAGGGTTACCGAGCGGAGATGGAAGAGAACCCACTCCATCGAGCACTTCAACGCATACAAGCAGTCCCTTGCCAGCTTCAAGTCCACGCTCTCTGCCGCAAAACAAACTTACTTTGCATCTCTCATATCCTCCCTGTCTCACAACCCTAAACAGCTCTTCAACACTTTCAATTCTCTACTCCATCCCACAGCACCTCCTCCCTCTCCTCTCATTTCTGCCGAAGACTTTGCCTCCTTCTTTAAGCAAAAGATTGATACTATCAGAGAAGGCTTTGGCCCGCAGCCCCCAATGCCCCTCTTAGCCACTCAGCCCTGTTCTTCCAAAACCAGCTTCACCACCATGACAGAAGATCAGCTCTCCACTCTCCTGTCAAGATCACACCTCACCACTTGCGTGCTTGACCCACTCCCATCCCACCTCATCCCTAACCTTGCCACAGTTTTCATCCCTACTCTCACACACCTCTTCAACCTTTCACTTACAAATGGTGTCTTTCCTTCATCCTTCAAACATGCCTCAATCACCCCGATCCTCAAAAAGCCCTCCCTCGACCCATCCTCAGCGTCTAGCTATCGCCCGATATCTCTTCTCCCCTTCGCCTCAAAACTACTGGAACAGCATGTATATCTTGAACTGTCCTCCCACCTTTCCTCCTGCTCCCTCTTTGACCGGTTACAATCAGGCTTTCGACCGCATCACTCAACTGAAACTGCCCTAACTAAAGTCACCAACGACCTACTAACCGCCAAGAGCAAGCGACACTACTCTGTCCTCCTTCTCCTGGACCTGTCTTCTGCCTTTGACACCGTAGACCATTCCCTCCTCCTACAGATTCTCTCATCTCTTGGCATCACAGACTTGGCCCTATCCTGGATCTCATCATACCTAACAGACCGAACTTTTAGTGTCTCCCTCTCACACACCACCTCCTCACCTCGCCCCCTGTCTGTCGGTGTTCCCCAAGGCTCAGTCCTAGGACCCCTACTCTTCTCCATCTACACCTTCGGCCTGGGACAGCTCATAGAATCCCATGGCTTGCAGTATCACCTCTACGCCGATGACACGCAGATCTACCTATCTGGACCTGACCTCACCTCCCTACTGACCAAAATCCCACAGTGTCTGTCTGCTATCTCAGCCTTCTTTTCTGCTCGCTTTCTCAAACTGAACATGGACAAAACAGAATTCATCATCTTTCCCCCACCTCATTCTACCCCTCCACCAGGCCTATCCATCAATGTCAATGGCTGCTCGCTTTCCCCAGTCCCACATGCTCGGTGCCTTGGGGTGATCATCGACTCTGCCCTCTCTTTCAAACCACATATCCAAGCCCTCGCCACCTCCTGCCGCCTCAAACTCAAAAATATTTCCCGGATCCGCTCATTCCTCAACCATGAAACCACAAAAACACTAGTGCACGCCCTTATCATCTCCCGCCTCGACTACTGCAACCTCCTACTGTCTGGCCTCCCCTCTAGCACTCTGGCACCACTCCAGTCCATCCTACACTCTGCTGCACGACTAATCCACCTGTCTTCCCGCTATTCCCCAGCCTCCCCACTATGCCAGGCCCTTCACTGGCTTCCTATTGCCCAGAGGCTCCAGTTCAAAACCTTAACCATGACATACAAAGCCATCCACAACCTTTCTCCTCCATACATCTGTGACATGGTCTCCCGCTACCTACCTACACGCAACCTTCGATCCTCTCAAGATCTCCTTCTCGACTCCCCCTCATCTCTTCTTCCCACAACCGCATACAAGACTTCTCCCGGGCTTCCCCATACTCTGGAACTCCCTGCCGCAAAACATCAGACTTTCACCAACAACGGAGACCTTCAAGAAAAACCTGAAGACCCACCTGTTCCGACAAGCCTACAACCTGCAATGATCCTCAGTCTACTGAACCATCGCACGACCAGCTCTACCCTCTCCTAGTGTATTCTCACCCATCCCTGTAGACTGTGAGCCCTCGCGGGCAGGGTCCTCTCTCTTTCTGTACTTGTGTGTCCCTTGTCTAGCACATGTTTATTGTATCTGTCTATATTTTTCCCTTTTCATATGTAAAGCGCCATGGAATAAATGGCGCTATATAAATGTATAATAATAATAATAATAAATTATACTTTATGGTGATCTATGTGGAGCCATTTTTCTGTATGGAGGACTTTATGTGCCCGTTACACTGTATGGAGGGCTGTGTGGGAATTACAGTTGGAGAATCATACTGTGATGGGGTCACCATTCTTTGTTGGGGGAACTGAAGGAGGGGGTACAGTAGGGCCATCATACTGTGCGTGTGGAGGAGTTTACTGTGGAGGTATCATACTGTGTTTGGGAGCACTTTTGTTTGCATCATATTTTATCCAAGGTTTTTTTTTATCCTTTGTTACTACTGTACATATTTAAATTAGGCCATTGGGCCATGTGCTTTTTACTGCTGTAAACATATTATATTATTCCACTATAATTCCAAAAGTTATTCATTTATTTGATAAGGAAAAACGTCCACAATTGTAGACATTTTTTTAACAAATAGGTTGGCCTGCAACTTTCTGCAGGCTTTTAACTTTGGCCCTCTATGTATTTGAGTTTGATATCCCTGCCTTAAAGGGTTTGTTCTCATCATGATAACGGGTTACAATTGCAAAGAACTTGTAAACAAACAACTTTGCAATCTTTACTTTTGATTAAAAATCCTCTCCATTTTCAAGAACCGACCTTCACTACAATTATTGGCTAGTATCTTAAGCTTGGAGTTCATCGCTTACAAGCTCTTTGATATTGACTCTATAGCGCGCTAATGTAAGAGTTGTCTTGCTAATATAAAATCTCAGTATTCAGGGCACTTTGTGAAAAATAAGTGGGTTTTTGATTGCAGTTTGGGCACTCGGTCTCTAAAAGGTTCCCCATCACTGCTCTATACTTTTCATTTAATTAAAAAAAATAATCTTTTAAATGTTATTAAAAATGCAATTGACAAGAAAGTCTAAGGAATTTTTATTAAATCCATACACATCTGTCTCCAGCAAAACTAAACAGAAATGTAGAGCTGTGTACAGATTTCATAGAAAGTCTAAAGTCTATGCAATCTTCACTCCACTAACCAATGAGAACACAGCACTCCACTAACGATAAGCGCACAGCACTCCACTAACAGATGAGAACACAGCACTCCACTAAACAATGAGAGCACAGCACTCCATTAACCAATGAGAGCACAGCACTCCATTAACCAATGAGAGCACAGCACTCCACTAACCAATAAAAAAACAGCAGTCCTCTAACCGATAAGAATGTAAGGGGTTACAGAGACTGACCTATGCCCCGGTTAACTGTGAATGTTTTAATCTGTATATATACACTGCTCAAAAAATAAAGGGAACACTTAAACAACAGAATATAACTCCAAGTAAATTAAACTTTTGTGAAATCAAACTGTCCACTAAGGAAGTAACACTGATTGACAATCAATTTCACATGCTGTTGTGCAAATGGAATAGACAACAGATGGAAATTATTGGCAATTATCAAGACAACTCAATAAAGGAGTGGTTCTGCAGGTGGGGACCACAGACCACATCTCAGTACCAATGCTTTCTGGCTGAGGTTTTGGTCACTTTTGAAAGTTGGTTGTGCTTTGACACTTGTGGTAGCATGAGACGGACTCTACAACCCACACAAGTGGCTCAGGAAGTGCAGCTCATCCAGGATGGCACATCAATGTGAGCTGTGGCAAGAAGGTTTGCTGTGTCTATCAGCATGGTGTCCGGAGGCTGGAGGCGCTCAGGAAGAGCACTGCCAGAACCCTGCAAAATGACCTCCAGCAGGCCACAAATATGCATGAGTCTCCACAAACGGTTAGAAACCGACTCCATGAGGATGGTCTGAGTGCCTGACGTCCACAGATGGGGGTTGTGCTCACAGCCCAACACCGTGCAGGATGCTCGGTATTTGCCACAGAACACCAGAATTGGCAAATTCGCCACTGGCGCCCTGTGCTCTTCACAGATGAAAGCAGGTTCACACTGAGCACATGTGACAGACGTGACAGAGTCTGGAGATGCTGCGGAGAGCGATTTTTTGCCTACAACATCCTTCAGCATGACCGGTTTGGCAGTGGGTCAGTAATGGTGTGGGGTGGCATTTCTTTGGAGGGCCGCACAGCCCTCCATGTGCTCACCAGAGGTAGCCTGATTGCCATTAGGTACCAAGATGAGATCCTGAGACCCCTTGTGAGACCATACGCTGGTGTGGTTGGCCCTGGGTTCCTCCTAATGCAGGACAATGCCAGACGTCATGTGGCTGGAGTGTGTCAGCAGTTCCTGCAAGATGAAGGCATTGAAGCTATGGACTGGCTCGCCCATTCCCCAGACCTGAATCTGATTGAGCACATCTGGGACATCATGTCTCGCTCCATCCACCAATGTCACGTTGCACCACAGACTGTCCAGGAGTTGGCAGATGCTTTAGTCCAGGTCTGAGAGGAGATCCCTCAGGAGACCATGCAACTGTGCCCAATTCATGACAATCAAGGTCCATCAAGGTTGTACACTACTGGCCCTGATATCAACTCCACAGAACTCTTTTTTTGGATGAAATAGACTGGAGAATGCATTCCATGTTGAACACACAACATCCCGCTTTCTCAAGGGACGGTATATTAGCTGGTATACTTTTCTCCTGAGTACCGCCTTAACTCTCCTTTGTGTCTATTATTTGGACCTATGCTGTGACACCATATATCGGGCATGTGCAATAACTCTTTTTGACCATGATGTGTAATGTTTTTTCTGCACTAGCACCTTATGACACATTGTTGTCTCATGATAATCAATCTAGACCAACGACATAGGGGTTATCCCATTCCTTTGGTCTTGCACATTCACCTTTGTCAGATCTGTCCAGTTTGACCATATAGTGGTTGGTGGCCACATATATTTTCATTGAGATATATGTTGTGTTGCAGCGCTACCTACCTGCCTTTGTATGTCCTATATTACTTGACCAGATGTATACAGATTTGGGCTGTTGTTAATAAAACTAATTTGATATTTTCATAAACCTATGTGCTCTTTTGTTTCTCCTCTTTTATCACCTCAATTATTTTGTAGAAATACTTCTTAGAAGTGTAGAAGCTGTTATACCTGAAAAGAGGGTGGAGGTAGCTCTGTTTAAAGAGAATCTGTCAACAGGTTTTGGCCACCAAATCTGAGAACAGCATAATGTAAGGGAAGAGACCCTGATTCCAGTGATGTGTTACTTACTGGGCTGCTTGCTGTAGTTTTGATTAAATCACTCTTTTATCTGCAGGAGATTATTCCTACATGGCTAGTAAACCTGCTGCGATGTAATCCTCCATATTCTTGAGCTCTGTATAACCTCACCCCACCACTAATTGGCAGATTTCTGCCTATGCCCAGTGAACAGAGAAATCAGTGGTGTGAGCAGGGTTATACAGAATTCAGCATTCAGAAAACTGGTAGATCTGTAGCAGATAATACTGTGATGTTATCAAAACTGCAGCAAGCAGCCCAGTAAGTAATACATTACTAGAATCAGGGTCTTTGCCTGATGACCATACATCATGTTGCCCTCTTTTAGGTAGCAAAAACTTGGTTACACATTCTCTTTAATTCATTTAGATTTAGAATGGTATGTTATAATTGCTCCTGTAGGTATAATGTCCCACATTTCCATATAGGTTTCCATATAGTGCAAGTCAGGAAAGTTGACTGGTTTCTTTAAAAAAAATGTCCTTCTAATATGCTATTTTCCTGTAATACAGACCTGGGCAAAAGTGTGGCCAGCAGACGCACTGGCTTTTCCAGTTTTACCCACAAACCAAGACAGTTAAAGGGATGAAAATACTGGCCCATGGGACAATCCCAATTTCACAGCAATCTTCATCCTCAGGACGCAATTAGTGGTGAATAAAATGGTGGAGGAAGAAGCTCCTTCTTCCACCATTCAGCATGTGCAACTGAGACAGGTACTGTGTGGTGATCATAGCTCCTGTGGTGGAGGTGGTGGGGGATTGTTTGACCTGGAGCCTTAGGGATTTTGTTTTGCAACATTGGCGCTGTTGGGTACCCCTCCTTGTGCATTGTCGCTTTGGTGGTGGTCGGCACATGAGACCATCTTTAAGCTAGGGACCCACTGAGAGGTTCACCATGACGTGGCAGTGGGCTTCATGCGCTCTGATCAGAATGTTAAACTAAGAAACTCATGTTCAGTTTTATACATTTTTGCCTAGCAGCTTCAGATCAATGTATTTTTGATTGTGCGGCCAATGTCTTCTCTACAGTTTAGATATATATATATACAGTACAGACCAAAAGTTTGGACACACCTTCTCATTCAAAGATTTTTCCGTATTTTCATGACTATGAAAATTGTAGAATCACACTGAAGGCATCAAAACTATGAATTAACACATGTGGAATTATACATTACACTTTACAAAAAAGTGTGAAACAACTGAAAATATGTCTTATATTCTAGGTTCTTCAAAGTAGCCACCTTTTGCTTTGATTACTGCTTTACACGCAGAAAAGGTGAACGGATGGACTCTACATGCCTGGTTCCCACCGTAAAGCATGGAGGAGGTGGTGTGATGGTGTGATGGTGCTTTGCTGGTGACACTGTTGGGGATTTATTCAAAATTGAAGACATACTGAACCAGCATGGCTACCACAGCAACGTGCAGCAGCATGCTATTTCATCCGGTTTGCGTTTAGTTGGACCATCATTAATTTTTCAACAGGACAATGACCCCAAACACACCTCCAGGCTGGGTAAGGGCTATTTGACCAAGAAGGAGAGTGATGGGGTGCTACGCCAGATGACCTGGCCTCTACAGTCACCAGACCTGAACACAATCGAGATGTTTTGGGGTGAGCTGGACCGCTCACCGCTTCAATTTTGAATAAATCCCCAACAGTGTCACCAGTAAAGCACCCCAACACCATCACACCACCTCCTCCATGCTTCACGGTGGGAACCAGGCATGTAGGTGTCTAATTGACAACTCTCAATTATTAACCTGGCTTAAAGTCACCTTTCAATAGCAAGATGGCTTTAACCCATTATTAACCCATTAGCCACCGCTACAGGGCAATGGGAATAGACGGGCTAAGTGCCAGAAAGGGCGCATCTAATTATAGATTTGCCTTTTCTGGGGTGGCTGGGGGCAGATGTTAGTAGCCGGGGGGGGCACAAAATAAATGCACCCTCCCTAGGCTATTATTATCTGCCCCACTCGCTGGCTTTCCCTGCCTGGTGGAGAAAATAGCGCGGGAGCCCACGCATTTATTTGTCAAAGAATTTACACCTTTAATTAACCCCTACATGTATGAAATTTTGCACACATACACTCATGTAATTGTTAGTGAAAAACATATATCAAACTACATGAAATGACATGGTTAACTCTATGTAAACCATGTGTCATTTCATGTCGGGTTCTGTAATTTCACAAAAGTCGGCAATGGATTTAGCGGCTATTATACTATGCATATATATATATATATGTATTCTATGTGTATATATCTATTTTTGTGATGTAAAAACTGTCATTGGGATCCATTATATGTCGGTTTTGCAAGCGGGCGAGAAATCCTCACCGTGACATACGGATGCTTACATGCTCAAAATACGCAGTCACACCTTGACAACGGATGAAATACGGATAAATGTGCCGGTAACATTTCTGTGTAATACAGCCGTACAATACTGTCCGTTTTTTTTCTACGGTGAGTGTGACGCCGGCGTAACAGTTGTTGTAGAGATGTGTCTGCTGCTAGAACTCTTTGTGGCATTGACCTGGTCTCTAATCTGAGCTGCTGTTAACCTGCGATTTCTGAGGCTGGTGTCTCAGATAAACTTATCCTCAGGAGCAGAGGTGACTCTTGGTCTTCCTTTCCTGGGGCGGTCCTCATGTGAGCCAGTTTCTTTGTAGCGCTTGATGGTTTTTGCAACTGCACTTGGGGACACTTTCAAAGTTTTCCCAATTTTTCGGACTGACTGACCTTCATTTCTTAAAGTAATGATGGCCACTCGTTTTTCTTTACTTAGCTGCTTTTTTCTTGCCATAATACACATTCTAACAGTCTATTCAGTAGGACTATCAGCTGTGTATCCACCAGACTTCTGCACAACACAACTGATGGTCCAATCCCCATTTATAAGGCCAGAAATCACATTTATTAACCTCTTAACCCCCAAGGGTGGTTTGCATGTTAATGACCTGGCCAATTTTTACAATTCTGACCACTGTCTATTTATGAGGTTATAACTCTGGAGCGCTTGAACGAATCTTCGCAATTCTGAGAATGTTTTCTCATGACATATTGTACTTCACGTTTGTGGTAAAATTTCTTCAATATAACTTGCGTTTATTTTGAAAAAAATGCAAATATGGCGAAAATTTTGCAATTTTCAAACTTTGAATTTTTATTCCCTTAAAACAGAGAAATATGTCACACAAAATAGTTAATAAATAACATTTCCCACATGTCTACGTTACATCAGCACAATTTTGGAACCAAATTTTCTTTTGTTAGGAAATTATAAGGGTTAAAAGTTGACCAGCAATTTCTCATTTTTACAACAAAATTTACAAAGCCATTTTTTTTAGGGACCACCTCACATTTGAAGTCACTTTGAGGGGTCTATATGGCAGAAAATACCCAAAAGTGACACCATTCTAAAAACTGCACCCTCAAGGTACTCAAAACCACATTCAAGAAGTTTATTAACCCTTCAGGTGCTTCACAGGAGCTGAAGCAACGTGGAAGTAAAAAATGAACATTTAACTTTTTAGTCACAAAAATGATCTTTTACAAACTTTTTTCATTTTCACAAGGGTAAAAGGAGAAAATGGACAGATAAAGTTGTTGTGCAATTTCTTTTGAGTACGCCAATACCCCATATGTGGGGGAAAACCACTGTTTGGGCACACGGCAGAGCTCGTAAGGGAAGGAGCGCCTTTTGACTTTTTCAAACCAAAATTGGCTGGAATTGAGATTGGACGCCATGTCACATTTGGAGAGCCCCTGATACGCCTAAACAGTGGAAACCCCCCACAAGTGACACCATTTTGGAAACTAGACACCCTATGGAACTTATCTAGATCTGTTGTTAGCACTTTGAACCCCCAAGTGTTTCACAAAAGTTTAGAATGCCTGGGTGTAAAAAAAAAAAAAAAACAATTTTCCCAAAAAAATGATTTTTTTAGTCCCAAATTTTTGATTTTTCCCAAGGAAATTGGACACCAAAAGTTGTTGTCCAATTTGTCCTGGGTACGCTGATACCCCATATGTGGGGGGAAACTGGGAGCTCGGCAGGGCTTGGAAAGGAAGTAATAACGTTTTGGAATGCAGACGTTGATGGGGGTCATGTTCCGTTTGCAGTGCCCCAGATGTGCCTAAACAGTGGAAACCCCCCACAAGTGACCCCATTATGGAAACTAGACCCCTTAAGGAACTTATCTAGATCTGTGGTGAGCACTTTGAACCCACAAGTGCTTCACACAAGTTTGTAATGCCCAGGCATGAAAATAAAAAATCCTATTTTTTTCCCACAAAAAATATCTTTTAGTCACCAATTGAAAAATCGCATTGCAGTCGGACCTATGTTAATATATGGAGCAGCTCCCAGTATCAGATTTTTTGTGGTCCGTTTTAAACGTCCGTGTGCAATCGCAGCATGCTGCGATTGTCACCGATTGTCGGTCGACAATCGCCAATGCAAGTCTATGGGAGCGATGAAAAATCGGATTACAAACGGACCGCACTGTGTGACTTGCGATGAAATCGCATCGGTGTCCTTTAGAAAAGCCGGCAATTCATCCCTGCCTATACTGTAAAAGCACACTGACAGCTTTAATAAAGAATCGAATCAATACATATACACACATAGAATACATATATATATATATATATATATATGTCATTGTGACATGTATATATATATATATTTATAGTTCTTACACTTCTACATACTGTATTAGCCAGTCATTCAATTGCCGGCTTCTGTGAAATCACAGAAGCCGACATGAAATGATACATTGTTTCCACACAGTTAACCATATAATTTCATGTATTTTGATATATGGTATTAAGTTAATATTACATAAGTATATGTGTGCAAAATTTCAGACATGTAGGGGTTAATTAAAAGTGTAAATTCGTTGTTAAAAATTAATTTTTTTTTTCAACGAATTTACACCTTTAATTAATCCCTACATGGCTAAAATTTTGCACACATATACTTATGTAATATTAACTTAATACCATTTATAAAAATACATGAAATTATATGGTTAACTGTGTGGAAACAATGTATCATTTCATGTCGGCTTCTGTGATTTCACAGAAGCCGGCAATTGAATGACTGGCTAATACAGTATGTAGAAGTGTAAGAACTATAAATATATATATATATACATGTCACAATGACATGTATATATATATATATATATATGTATTCTATGTGTATATATCTATTCTTTCTTTTGTGATTTTAATACTATTCTTTTGGATCCATTATATGTCAGTTTTGCAAGCCTGCGAGAAATTCTCGCAAGTCGGATGAAAATCGGATGTTACAAGGTACACACACATGCGACTAAATCGCATCTTTGAAGGAAAATCGGATGACAGAAGCATGTGTGATGTTTGCATTTTGATCCGACAATCGACCGTCTAAAACGGACCGATTTTTTGTCGTTGTGTGTGACGCCGGCCTAACAGGAGAAATTGGACCACAAAAGTTGTCCAATTTGTTCTGAGTATGCTGATACCCCATATGTGGGGGGGAACCACTGTTTGGTGCCAACTTGGTGGACTCTACACGTAGCCTGATGTTTCGGGCAGAAAGCCACACTAGGTCACCCGGAGCAAATGTAGGAGCGGGGTGCCGATGGGCATCGGCCGAAGACCTCATCCTCTCTTCGGAGGCCAGAATGACATCCTGGGTGTGGTCCCAAATGTCCCGTGCCTCCACAGCCCAGTCTGCCACCCTGGAATCGGCAGAAGACATGGGCATGAGCACTGGTACCCGCGGATGCTGACCGTAGTTCAGGAGGAATGGGGTCTGTCCGGTGGAGTCAGCCACATCATTATTTAGAGCGAACTCAGCCCATGGTAGCAAGGATGCCCAGTCATCCTGCCTGGCAGAGACAAAATGTCGCAAGTATGTGACCAAGGTCTGGTTGGCCACCAACCCATTCGTCTCGGGATGGTATGCAGAGGAGAGATTCAATTCAATGCTGAGTAAACGACACAGCTCTCTCCAGAACTGAGACGCAAACTGGGGACCTCAATCACTGACAATTTTGTCTGGCATACCGTGTAGGCGGAAAATATGCCTGATGACTAATGCTACCAAGGCCCGTGCAGACGGTAACCGTGGTAACGGCACCAAGTGCACCATTTTGAAGAAGTGGTCGGTTATCACCCAGATGATGGTGCAACCCCAAGACTTGGGTAAGCCCACCACAAAATCCATCCCAACCATCTCCCAGGGCCTGTCTGCCACCGGTAAAGGGAAAAGTAACCCAGTTGGCCGTTGTCGAGGAGACTTATTCTTGGCGCAGGAGACGCACACCTGAACGTATTCCCTGACGTCACGGACTATATGTGGCCACCAGTATGTCCTCGCCAACAACTCAGATGTCCTCTTTGCCCCAAAATGTCCATCCACCCTGGACGAGTGTGCCCAAGAGAGTACCTCCGGTCGCAAATTGATGGGCACAAAAGTCTTGCCCGGAGGCACAGACTCAAGCGAAACCGGGGACACAGTTCTTAGGCCTCTTTCACACATCCGTTTCGCGCCTGACGGCGCCCCCGGCATTTTGCCGCAGCGCCACATCCGGCAACTAGTATGAAAAACCGGATGAGACGCATCCGGTTTTTCGCCGGATCCGGTTCTGTGCTCCGTAAAAAAAACGGATCCGTCTCATCCGGTGTATCCGGTTTTGCATCCGTTTTCAACGGAATGCAACGGATCCAGTTTTTAAGAACGCCCTTTTTTGGGGTTCCAAACATGATTGGCTACTGTAATCCTATATATACACTGTTCCTACAGCCCATCTTTGACAGGTTGTATAGGAGCAAGGTGCAGGTTGCAGAGAAGAGCAAGTAGCAAGTGATTGGCGAACATGGATGTCATTATCGGCAATATTTTCAAGAATCTTGTTGATTTTACTGCGGAGGCGAATCGCTTGAGGTTTATAGTTATGGAGAAGGAGCGAAAGATTGAGCAGCGCATTATGCGTCAGCGCCGTATGTGGATCCACCCCATCACGGCACAGAGATTAACTCGTGGTGTGTATTCTACACTGAACATGGAGCTGCGAGAAAATCCAGAGAAATTTTTTGCCTATCTGCGGATGAATAAAGAAAACTTTGACGATTTGCTGGAGCGTGTTGGAGACCAAATAAGAAAATCGGACACCTATTGTCGGTTCTCAATTTCTCCGGCGGAGCGTCTCATGGTCACTATAAGGTAAGCTATATGTATTGGATCTGTTTGCTTGAGCACACTTGTAATTTTATAATTTATTTAACATCACAGGACAACTAGGAAACCATATCAGTAGACAAAAATGTTTTAAAAAACAGTGTTTTTCATTGATGTTATTATTTTTGGTATCTCCAATAGTTATAGCTGAGTTCTGGTATGTAATGCTGTATTTCTGAAATAATTTGTATTTTCTATTTTGTTTTCAGATTTCTGGCAACTGGTGAAACTCTGTCATCGCTCCATTTCCAATACCGCCTGGGAATATCAACGCTATCCGGCATAATAAAGTACACTTGTCGTGCTCTGTGGGATAGTTTGGTTGGAGAATTTCTTCCAGAGCCAACTACAGATCGGTGGCTTGAAATAGCGGACCAGTTTCTATGTATCTGCCAGTTCCCCAATTGCCTGGGCGCTGTTGATGGCAAACACATCCGCATTCAAAAGCCTTCAGGAACTGGATCAGAATTCTTCAACTACAAAAAATATTTTTCGGTTGTCCTGATGGCTATTGCAGATGCGGAGTACAAGTTTATTGCGGTGGACATTGGGTCTTATGGATGGTCCAATGACTTTCAAGTTTTTAAACTTTCTGCTATGGGCCGTAAACTGTACGGAAACAATTTTCAGTTTCCACCCCTATGCCACTGCCTCAAACCTCAGGCCCACCGATGCCATTCGTTTGTGTAGGTGATGAGGCATTCCAGCTGTCCGAACACCTCTTGAAGCCGTACGCCAGCAGAGGATTAACACATACCAAGAGAATTTTCAACTACCGCCTCACAAGAGCTGTTATGTTACGGTAGCTGAGGAGTGCAGGTAAAAAAGGAAAAACACCAGAGCAGTTGGAATCTATGAGATTGCAGTACCCTGACTAACCACCGCAACTAGAGGCAGCCGTGGAGCGTTCCTACGTTGGTCCTAGACGCCTCGTCACAGCCTGAGAAACTAACTACACCTAAAGATAGAAATAGGAAAGCTATCTGCCCCGTAGCAGAACCCCAAAGATAATAGAAAGCCCCAAACATGTAATGGCGGTTAGACAAGAGGAAATACTGACACAGAAAGAAAATAGTATGAGCAAACGCTGGGGCCCAAACTATCTAAATAGAAAAGGATAGGAAGGGTACTTACTGCAATCTCAGAAAACCCTGAAAAAACACCAACTCTACTAATTTCAAAATCACCTGAGATCACACGACCTCTACCACCTAAATTAGTTCTCTGGTGTAACAAAAACAGCAGCCACTGAAAAAACTGGAAAAAGCAAAAGTACAAAACACAGTGGCTGGACTAAACTGAGAGGGCAAAAGCCCCCGGAGGGGACCCAGAAGGCCCCCACAGAAGTGCAGGACCAAATGCAAAAATATAGCAAAAACACAAAATAAGAAATTGTCTTATCTGATAGCAGGAGATGCAGACACGACACAGCAGGCTACAAGGGAAACTGGAAAGAAGGATTCAGACCAGAACAATTGATCACCGGCAACCCTGATGGGAAAATGATTCCCTTAAATAAGACCAATCAGTAACACCTGATTCCCAGTCCTCACTAGTACCGCTTGTAACCACCAGAGGGAGCCTCTGCTCAGAACTCATCTCAAACCCATTCACAACAGTACCCCCCCTTGAGGAGGGGTCACCGAACCCTCATTTGAGCAACCAGGTCGGTCAGGATGAGTTCTATGATACGCACGGATAAGTCTCCTAGCATGGATGTCCGAAGCAAACACCCAAGAATTATCTTCCTGACCATAACCTCTCCATTTAACCAAATACTGGAGTCTTCGTCTAGAAAAACGAGAATCCAATATTTTCTCAACCACATACTCCAGATTGCCCTCAACCAAAACAGGGTCAGGAGGCACAGCAGCAGGAACCACTGGCTCAACAAACCTCTTCAACAAGGACTTGTGGAACACGTTATGGATCTTAAATGTCCCTGGAAGAAGCAAACGAAAAGAAACAGGATTAATAATCTCCATGATCTTATAAGGTCCAATGAACCTAGGCTTAAATTTAGGAGATGCTACTCTCATAGGAATATTCTTTGAGGACAACCAGACCAAGTCCCCCACTTTAAACCGAGGACCATCAGTCCTATGCCGGTTAGCAAACCGCTGGGCCTTCTCCTGAGAGAGGGACAACCTCTCCACTACCTGGTCCCAAATCTGCTGCATACGCTCAACAACAGAGTCAACACCTGGACAGACAGAAGCCTCCGTCTGTCCCGAAGAAAATCGAGGGTGAAACCCAGAATTACAGAAAAACGGAGACATCAAAGTGGCAGAGCTAGCCCTATTATTAAGAGCAAACTCAGCCAAAGGCAAAAAAGAGACCCAGTCATCCTGATCAGCAGACACAAAGCATCTTAGATAAGTCTCCAATGTCTGGTTTGTTCTCTCAGTTTGACCATTGGTCTGAGGATGAAACGCCGAGGAGAAAGACAATTGAACACCCAGTTTAGAACAAAAAGTCCTCCAAAATCTGGAAACAAACTGGACTCCTCTGTCAGACACAATGTTCTCAGGAATGCCGTGTAAACGAACCACGTGCTGAAGGAACAACGGCACCAATTCAGAGGAGGAAGGCAACTTAGGTAATGGCACAAGATGTATCATTTTGGAAAACCTATCACAAATTACCCAGATGGTGGTCATTCTCTGAGAAACAGGAAGATCGGAAATGAAATCCATAGAGATATGGGTCCATGGTCTCTTGGGCACAGGCAATGGCATCAACAAACCACTAGAGCGAGAGCAAGGCTTGGAGCGAGAGCAAGTCCCACAGGACTGCACAAATTCCCTGACATCGCGAGACAAGGTAGGCCACCAAAAGGACCGACTAACCAAGTCTCTGGTACCAAAAATTCCGGGATGCCCAGCCAATGCGGAACAATGAATCTCAGACATCACACTCTTTTTCCATTGGTCCGGGACAAACAATTTTCCAACAGGGCAGCGCTCGGGCCTATCCTCCTGACACCCCTCCAGAGCAAGTCTCAAATTGGGCGAGATGGCGGAAAGAACTACACCCTCCTTCAAAATAACAGAGGGATCAGATAGCTCAGGAGAGTCCGCAAGGAAACTCCTCGAGAGGGCATCCGCCTTAACATTCTTAGTGCCAGGAAGAAAAGAAACCACAAAATTAAAACGTGTGAAAAACAAGGCCCACCTGGCCTGTCTAGGATTGAGTCGCTTGGCAGATTCCAGATAGACCAGATTCTTATGGTCCGTAAGGACCACCACCTGATGTTTGGCTCCCTCCAGCCAATGTCTCCACTCTTCAAAAGCCCACTTCATAGCCAATAACTCCCGATTACCCACGTCATAATTACGTTCAGTAGGAGAAAATTTTCGAGAGAAAAAGGCACAAGGGTTACTTTTAGAGGTCTCTGGATCTTTTTGGGACAAAACGGCACCTGCCCCAATTTCAGAGGCATCAACCTCCACCTGAAATGGCAGAGAAACATCAGGCTGCCGTAGAACAGGAGCAGAAGTGAATCTCTGCTTAAGTTCCTGAAACGCAGAGACTGCCTCAGGAGGCCAATTCACCACATCAGAACCCTTTCTGGTCAAATCAGTTAATGGTTTAACAATAACAGAGAAATTACCAATAAATTTACGATAAAAATTGGCAAAACCCAAAAATCTCTGAAGAGCCTTTAATGAAGTAGGTTGGACCCAATCACAGATGGCCTGAACCTTGACCGGGTCCATTTCAATAACAGATGGGGACAAAATGAATCCCAGAAATGAGATCTTCTGTACGCCAAAAAGACACTTTGATCCCTTCACATACAGAGCATTCTCTCTCAAAATCTGGAATACAGTTCGAACATGTTTCACATGAGAGTCCCAGTCATTAGAAAAAATCAAGATATCATCCAAATAAACAATCAGAAACTTGTCCACAAAATCCCTGAAAATGTCATTCATGAAGGACTGGAAGACGGAAGGAGCATTAGTGAGCCCAAAGGGCATCACAAGGTACTCAAAATGCCCTTCAGGGGTGTTAAATGCCGTCTTCCATTCATCCCCGTGCTTAATGCGAATAAGGTTATACGCCCCCCTGAGGTCAAGCTTGGTAAACCAAGTAGCGTTTTTCACCCTGGAAAACAGGTCAGAAATCAAGGGTAACGGGTATTGATATTTCACAGTAATATTGTTCAAGAGACGATAATCAATACACGGCCTTAATGAACCATCTTTTTTGGCCACAAAGAAAAAACCGGCACCTAAGGGTGAAGAGGATGGTCTGATATGACCCTTCCAATGATTCCTTGATATAAGACCGCATAGCGTCATGTTCAGGTACAGACAAGTTAAAAAGGCGACCCTTAGGGAATTTACTACCTGGCACTAATTCAATAGCGCAGTCATAGCTCCTATGGGGAGGTAAGGATGCAGATTTACTTTCGCTAAACACATCAGAAAAATCAAACAAAAAGTCAGGAACATCCTCAGCCTGGGGGAGGCAGAAAAAACAGGAGTGTTGGTATTAACACATTGGCAGCCCCAACTGGTTACAGACACAGATTTCCAATCCAAAACAGGATTATGAGACTGTAACCAAGGGAAACCCAGCACTATAATGTCATGCAGATTATATAGAACCAAAAATTTGCAGCACTCCTGGTGATCAGGTTCAACCCTCATTATCACCTGAGTAGAAAACTGGGGTTTATTCTCAGCCAAAGGGGTAGAATCGATCCCCAGTAGGGGAATAGACTTCTGTAGGGGTATCAAGGGAAATCCACAACGTTTAGCAAAATCATAATCCATCAGGTTAATAGCTGCTTCAGAATCAACGAAAGCCTGAGCAGAAAATGAGGACAGAGAGCATATCAGAGTGACAGTTAATAAAAACTTAGTCTGAACACTACCCAAGACAACTGAGCGTGCAAAATGTCTTCCCCGCTTAGGGCAGACTGAAATAGCATGAGAGGCATCACCACAGTAGAAACATAACCCATTGCGCTTTCGAAACTCATGACGCTGTGCCCCAGACACCACTCCATCACACTGCATGGGCTCAGCAGCTGGCTCACAAGGCAACACCACTCCACGCATACTTCTCCGCTCACGCAAACGTCTGTCAATTTGAATCGCCAATGACATAGAATCATTGAGACCAGAGGGGACAGGGAATCCCACCATAACATCCTTTACATTATCCGACAGACCCTTCCGGAAAAGGGCCGCCAAAGCGTCGTCATTCCATTTGGTCAGGACTGCCCACCTACGGAATCTCTGACAGTATAACTCAGCGTCATCAAGCCCCTGATTTAATGCCAACAAGGCTTTCTCAGCTTGATCAGTGACATTAGGCTCATCGTACAATAACCCCAAAGCCTGAAAAAATGCATCAACATCACTCAAAACAGGATCCCCAGGTATCAGGGAAAAAGCCCAATCCTGAGGATCGCCGCGCAGGAGAGAGATGATAATTTGAACCTGCTGCGCTGCGTTTCCTGAGGACTTAGATTTTAAGGCAAAAAACAATTTACAATTATTTTTGAAATTCTGAAACTTAGCTCGATCCCCTAAAAACAAATCTGGCATGGGGATCCTAGGTTCCACAACAGGCAACCTAGCAAGATATGCAGCAATACTCTGAACCTCAGTGGCAAGCCGATCCACACGGCCAGACAACTGTGCAAACTCCATTGGGAGAAAAGATCCTCCCCAGCACCCAGAGATACAGAGGGAAAAAAAAAAAAAAAAAAAATGCAACAAACAGAAAAATATCTCTGACAACTTTTCTTCCTTCAAAATATTTTTTCCCTTCTGTGAGTACCATACAATTTTTATGGCCGGTGATACTGTTATGTTACGGTAGCTGAGGAGTGCAGGTAAAAAAGGAAAAACACCAGAGCAGTTGGAATCTATGAGATTGCAGTACCCTGACTAACCACCGCAACTAGAGGCAGCCGTGGAGCGTTCCTACGTTGGTCCTAGACGCCTCGTCACAGCCTGAGAAACTAACTACACCTAAAGATAGAAATAGGAAAGCTATCTGCCCCGTAGCAGAACCCCAAAGATAATAGAAAGCCCCCAAACATGTGTGTCGACCCGCCACCACAATTGTGGGTTACCAGGGCAATGGGGTACTCAGAGCCGAGCCCATGGAAGTCTATGGGTTTGTCACAGGTAGCTGTGGCTCGGTCTGTGGCCCTGGCGGTCTGGCGTATGTTGGGGATATATTTACAGGGGATTGATGTATGTACAGTTCGTGACGCCACCTGTAGTATTCTGGTAATTTGTACCAGCGCTGCTATCGATCTCTGAGGGGATGGTGATGCAGCTAGATGTCGGGTCCCCTACAGGTGGGACTCTTCCTCAGGTCGGTAGTTAGGTGAGGATTGTGCAGGCATGCAATAATAACTCAGTCTCACACAGTCAACGTCTTTCCATACCTTTACTTGCAGGATGATAAGGCAGGTCCCAGGGAGGCTGATGGGGTTGATGGAGGATGAGCTTTGAGGCAACAGATAAGCAAGTTAGGGGCCTCCTTTACTTTCCAATGAAGCTGAGTACGACCAGCCTGAAGCGTAGTCCTCTCTATGATTCCAGCTAGTCTTTAGCTGTTCTGCCCAGTCAAATTTGTGTTAGAAGCCTTCCTGCGAGGGAGCTGAATCCTTTTCTTGTCGTGCACAACTCAAAGTCTTCACACCCCCTGACTCCAGCTACGTTCTGACTATAAAGGGGCTTGTCTGCCGCGACCTAGGGTCCGGTAG
The DNA here is from genome assembly GCA_033576555.1 of Oophaga sylvatica. NCBI lineage: Eukaryota > Metazoa > Chordata > Amphibia > Anura > Dendrobatidae > Oophaga > Oophaga sylvatica. The sequence continues at coordinate 39,598 of JARQOD010003911.1, read as the reverse complement.
ATTCCTGGTTTTCTCTTCACTATGCTGTACAATAGTGATCCTTCGGTCCCCAGTAACCGGTTGCAACGTGCAGGACTTTTCCAAGTCAAAAGCACTTCTCCAATTACCTTCCTTCCACTTTGCCCTTCGCCTTGCTTGTCTCTTAATAGATAGTTCAGTCTTTCTTCCAGTGGGGCACAGCTCTGACTAGACTAAGGTGTATACAGACACCTACACCAGACTCCACTTTCTGAACTGATGATAGACTTAAACTGGACACGTCTACTCTGTCCAAGGACAGGAAACTGACTTCTCACTCTGAAGTCCGGACACTGACTGACTAAATCACTCCCTTCCACACCCCTGCTGGGTGTGTCAGAAGTGTACATGATGTCATGAAGAGACCTTAACTGTTACCTCTCCACTCATCCTCCTGGTATTGTGTACCAGGGCTACACATTCCCCATGGTAAACGACAGCACTCCCGGGCTGTAAAATATAAAGAGACATTTTTGTTTATGCAATAAACATTAAACAATAACATCTTCCCATCCGGGAGGTGAGAACACCTTGAACGTTACGAACAATAACATTTTACATATAGAAATACAAAAGTATCAAATAGCATTTAATAAATATATATACAAGATACTTGTGAAGGACCCGCACCAAACCTTCAACGTGGGTCCTGGGTGGGCTGCAGGACATCCAAATGCAGACCTCACTCAGTGCCACACCACACGGGTTTTTGGTTCAGAGGTGAGTCAAGGTTTCATGTGAAACCATTAAGAAGGCACTTTAGTGCAACTATTTACAGGATACAGTTTTTGGGCTGGCTCAGTCCTCAGCCTCTGAGTCCATTGTTAAACGAAGACATAATAGAGAAAAAACACATTTATATATATAGACTTTTACAATGTTCACATAAATTCGTTATAATCACTGCTGATATCTAATGGGTAATTTCCCTTTTGTGATTCTTTCTGATCTACGTGGTGTAGTTTCAGGTATAACAAGTTGCGATCTGTCTGCACTGCGTAACGGCAAACTATAGAACTGCCTTAACCTTTCTATGGATCTGGCAAGCGTACTGATGGCTGGGCGGTGTGAGTCAGCTTCACCAGGGGATCCCATAGTATGGGGCGCTGCTTCAGATGATCCATCTTGAGGTTCCACAGGTTGAGGTGTTGCTGGGATGGGTAACTCCTGAGCGGGCTCAACTGGCACCACAGGCACAACTGGAGGTAGAAACTTCCTCTTGTGGCTGATAAAACTGCAACACTGGAATTATCACAGCATCTCCCAGTCGGGGCCAATCCGCAGGAAAATCTCCCAGATCGGTGTGTATGACCTCTTCCTTTCTTTCTCTTTGATTGAGGACAGGGTTCTTTTCACAACTCTTTAAGTGTTCTGGACACAACTTCAAATGATCTCTGGACACAGTGGTCGTTGTTCTTCCTCCGTCTTTACTGACGACACAAACTTTTCTGTTGTCGTATTTAGAATCTTGTATGACGTAGGGTTCTTGCTCCCACTGATTATCCAGTTTATGCATCTTTCTTTTTCTTTTTAATACTACCTCTCCAGGCATCAGAGGCTTGGCAGGAGCATTTCGGTTGTAAACATCTTCCTGTTTCTCCCGTGCCTTATTGAGACTTTCCTCCACACAGATTTGTACTCTTCTGTATTGCTCTTGCCGATTGACGTCCCAGTTCTCAACAGCGTCGTCTGCCTCCGGTTCTACCACTCCAAGTTCTAGATCCATTGGTAGTTTTCCGGGCCTTGCTCTCATAAGATAGGCTGGAGTGCAGTTAGTTGAGCTTACAGGTATATGGTTGTACAAATCAACCAAATCAGGTAGTAAATCCGGCCATCGATTCCTGTCTTCCAACGGTATGGATCTCAACAAGTCAAGGACAATATGGTTCATCTTTTCACAAAGACCGTTGGTTTGAGGGTGATATGGTGTTGTTCTTATTTTCTTGCACCCGTACATATGACAGAATTCCTTGAATAAATCAGCTTCGAAAGCAGGTCCCTGATCGGTTAAGACTTGCTCGGGATACCCATGCGGTCTGCAGAAGCTTGCTTGAAAGGTCTTCGCGGCCGTCACTGCGGTCTGGTCTTTCACTGGAACGACTACCAGAAATCTGGAGTAATGGTCCACCATGGTCAAGGCGTATGAGTATCCAGATCTACTCGGCGACAGTTTGACGTGGTCCAGGGCCACAATCTCCAGGGGACGAGTCGTCCGGATAGGTTGCAGGGGGCCTTTTGACTACCGTAGTCCTTTCTTCTGAGACCACAGGGTCCACAGTTCCGACACCACCTCTCGACAGAGCTGCGCATCCCTACCCAGTAGAACCGGCATCTCAACAGGGTCTCCAGCTTCCCCCAGCCAAAGTGTCCTGCTTGATCGTGGTACGCTTCCAACACCATTGGGACGTCTGCCTTGGGGACCACGATTTGCCAGACCATTTCATGGGTTCTGGGGTTGACGTATCTTCTGCACAACTTCTCACGGTATAGGAACAACCTGCTTTTCTCGTTCCACAGGAGCTTGGCTGACATAGGTGCATCCTTTTCCAGAGAGGAGCCTTCCTGTCTTAACAACTCCTTGATGCGGCTGACCACTGGATCACTGTCCTGAGTCTCTTTCCAACTATGATGGGGTAAAGGATTTAATGTTGCACCATTCTGCTTTCTGTGGACTCGATGCTCGTGGACTACCCCATTTCGATGGAACGCGGGTAGCTCAATTTCTTCCAGGTCGTCCGATTCTTCTTCCGTATCAGAGTCATGCGGCATTCGGGACAACGCATCAGCATTAGCATTCTTTCGACCTGCCCGGTACTTGATAGTAAACTGGTAATTGGACAACCGAGCCATCCATCGCTGCTCCATGGCACCCAGCTTGGCGGTTTCCAGGTGCGTTAACGGGTTGTTGTCTGTGTACGCCGTGAACTTATTGGAGGCCAGATAGTGCTTAAATCTTTCAGTAATGGCCCAGACCAGCGCCAGAAACTCTAGCTTGAAGCTGCTATAATTTTCCGGATTCCTTTCAGTTGGCCTGAGTTTTCTGCTAGCATATGCGATGACTTTTTCTTGTCCATTCTGCTTCTGACTGAGAACGGCTCCCAACCCTTCATTACTGGCGTCGGTGTACAACAGGAACGGTTGGCTGTAATCAGGATAGGTTAAAATCTCATCACCTGTCAGGATCTCTTTCATCTTTTGAAATGCTTCAGCCTGTTCCTTACCCCAATTGAAAGGAGGGTTTCTGCTCTTTAAAGATTGTCCTACCAGGAGGTCCTGTAAAGGAGCTGCCTTCTTCGTGTAATCTTTCACGAATCTCCTGTAGTAACCCGTTAGTCCCAGGAACTGTCGCACTTCCTTAAGGTTCTTCGGCTCCGGCCACTTCTGGATGGCAGTGACTTTCTCTGGGTCCGGCGCTACTCCTTCCGAACTGACGATGTGCCCCAAGTATTGTACCTTCTGCTTGAGTAGATGGCATTTTGAGGGTTTCAACTTCATCCCGTACCTGGACAGGGACTCAAACACTTCTGCCAGGTGCTTCAGATGGTCCTCATATGTCTTGGAATACACGATAACGTCGTCTAGGTATAGCAGCACGGTTTCAAAATTGAGATGTCCCAGACAGTTTTCCATCACTCTCTGAAATGTTCCTGGGGCACTACTGAGCCCAAACGGCATTCTGTCGAACTCACAGAGCCCCATTGGGGTGGTGAAAGCCGTTTTCTCACGATCCTCCTCAGCCACAGCCACTTGCCAGTAACCACTAGTCAGATCAAGGGTAGAAAAGTAGTTAGCCGTTTTCAGAGCAGCTAATGATTCCTCTATGCGTGGTAGCGGGTATGCATCCTTGTGTGTTATGCGGTTCACCTGCCTGTAATCCACACACATTCTCATACTACCATCTTTCTTTTTAACCAGAACTAGAGGGGCTGCCCAGGGACTACAACTATCCCTTATCACCCCAGCTTTCTTCATATCATTCAACATTTCTTTAGCCTTCTGATAATGAGCTGGAGGTATGGGCCTATACCGCTCTTTGATGGGAGGATGACTGCCTGTAGGGATATGATGTTGTACTCCCTTAATTGTCCCAAAATCAAGTGGATTTTTGCTAAACACTTGGGCGTACTCTTGCACCACCCGTAATACCCCTTGCTTCTGGTGAGCGGGAGTGGTGTCCGTCCCAACATGGAGTTGCTGACACCATTCCGCCACCTGGGTTGCTGGGTCATTGTCCTCCTCTATTTGACAGGAGTCTAAGGACTCAGCCGGGAGAATAGAATTATTATCAACAGCATGAAGTTTAGCAATGGTTGCATAACGGGGTAAATTTACCTCATCATCTCCCCAATTGAGAAGCCGTACGGTACTCTTCCATTCACCACTTCTACTACTCCTTAGCAGTCATAAGTGTAGGTCTATGTTCTGAATGGTGGGGTTCTACTACAGCTTGGTAATTCTGTCCTCTCAGACCTATGGCTGCCCTGCACCAAATGATCATTTCACTCATTGGGGGTATCACAATAGGATCTGAGTCAGTGACCCGTACATTACCAATTTCGCCGTCGGTAAGCTTCGCTTGCTGCTGACACACCAGGGCCCGGATCTCTCTTTGGATTACTCCTCTCTGCCTTGGTCGGGCAATCTCAGCGAGCTGTTGGAGCAAGAACACAACTTCTCCCAAACAATTACCGATAATGTTAGTACCCAAAATGATATTTAAACCGTTCTCCTCATTTACAGTCTTTACTACCAGAAGCCCTTGGTCTTTCAACTCCTCTCTGCCCACCTTTACATCTACACATTTTGTTCCGAGTACTTCTACAGGAAGACCATTCGAAGCATACACAGTAAAGTCAAGGCTCGGAGGTTTAAGACTGTCCATTGACCAGTACTTGGTATATAGAGCATCAGGTATTAGGGTCACCTGGGACCCAGTGTCTAACAATGCTGGAACAGCAATACCATCTAGAATAATAGACAGGTAGGGTCGCCCGCCCACATACCTGCGGTTCCAGTCTAGGGGGCCTGACGGGTATTCTCCTGGGTGTTGGCCCTTGGACCCAGGTTCTGCCCGTTTAAAGGACACTGTGTAGACAGATGACCTTTCCGGTTGCAGCGATAACAGATGATCTCTCGACGAGAAGGGTGTTGATCAGAGGTTGCTCCTGGGGGTGGCGTTGTCCTCCTCCGGGGGGGCGACGTCTTCTTTCTTCTCCGGTGCATCCACGGAACGTCCTCTGGGCAGTCAGCTAACAAGATCTTCCCTTCCTCTTTTTTCCGCAGCTGTAGGGCACTCATCACAGCGGCCAGATTTTTAGTCAGCTGGCGCACCTCTGAGCGCAGACAGTCCAATTCACTAGGAGGTGTCACCTGCGTTTTGGTTTCTGCCACTAGCGGGGAACAGGGGGTTACTGCCGGTTCCAGAGTGACTTCACCCTGATGATGTTGGGTGGCCACCTCGGTTTGCCCAGGGGCCGCAGCCCTTTTATTGCCATGTCCTTTAGGGCATCAAAGGTAGCATCCGGATGATCTAAGGACCACCAATTTACAGTTCTGCGTTCCTCTGGGGATCTCAATCCCTGTATAAATTGTTCTTTCAGCATTCTATTCTCGTCGATAGCATTTAAATTGTTAATTTGCTTGAGGGCTCTCAGGGCTCCCTGTAGTCGGCAAGCATAGTCCCGGATGCTGTCACCTGGCTGTTGTGAACAGTGATAGAAGGCCATCCGGAGATCCGTTTCTGTGCGGTCTTCAAATATGGCATGAGCTTCAGGAAGATCGCAGGCACCGACTCCTGATCAACGGTATCCCAAGTCTCCACTTCCCTCTCAGCAGCGCCAGTTAGCTGCCCTATTAGCACAGCAGCTTTTTGTCTCTCAGGCATGGAGTACATTTCTAGGATGCTGCATAACTTCCGCTTGAAGCCTGCTAATGTGCCTGGCCCACCGCTGTATTGGGGAAGCCATTTCGCCCCAGGCATATATGGGAGCGTTAGTGGCATGATCGGGACTACCGGACTGGGTGCAGGGCCTGCGCCCCCATCCGGCGCTACAATACCAAGCGGTGCGGGATTGGGGCCTCCGGCCGGGGCCGCACTGTCAGCCGGTTGTTGTGACATCTTAGCGCCCCCTTGGTTAAACGGAGCCTACCGGTTTCAGACGCTGCTACTTCACAGGCACCGCAGTGGGAACAGGACCTTCGTCGCAGGCGCTCTGATGTCAGAGCGTTCACTTCCTGTTGCAGGACCTGCCGATGAGTCAGAGCCGGGGGCGTGTCCAAGACTTTGCGCGCTCTTTCAGGTACGCCCACCTTCTTCTCCAGCGCCTGAGGGCGCGAATATGGCGACAAAAATGGCGATTTTGGCGCCAAAAGTGCAAACGATCCTTTTTCACAAAAACACTCCACAGGCACACAGGGCTCACAATGCTGCAAGTTTCGTATCCTGTTCGTGACGCCAAGTATTTGTGTCGACCCGCCACCACAATTGTGGGTTACCAGGGCAATGGGGTACTCAGAGCCGAGCCCATGGAAGTCTATGGGGTTTGTCACAGGTAGCTGTGGCTCGGTCTGTGGCCCTGGCGGTCTGGCGTATGTTGGGGATATATTTACAGGGGATTGATGTATGTACAGTTCGTGACGCCACCTGTAGTATTCTGGTAATTTGTACCAGCGCTGCTATCGATCTCTGAGGGGATGGTGATGCAGCTAGATGTCGGGTCCCCTACAGGTGGGACTCTTCCCTCAGGTCGGTAGTTAGGTGAGGATTGTGCAGGCATGCAATAATAACTCAGTCTCACACAGTCAACGTCTTTCCATACCTTTACTTGCAGGATGATAAGGCAGGTCCCAGGGAGGCTGATGGGGTTGATGGAGGATGAGCTTTGAGGCAACAGATAAGCAAGTTAGGGGCCTCCTTTACTTTCCAATGAAGCTGAGTACGACCAGCCTGAAGCGTAGTCCTCTCTATGATTCCAGCTAGTCTTTAGCTGTTCTGCCCAGTCAAATTTGTGTTAGAAGCCTTCCTGCGAGGGAGCTGAATCCTTTTCTTGTCGTGCACAACTCAAAGTCTTCACACCCCCTGACTCCAGCTACGTTCTGACTATAAAGGGGCTTGTCTGCCGCGACCTAGGGTCCGGTAGATTCCTGGTTTTCTCTTCACTATGCTGTACAATAGTGATCCTTCGGTCCCCAGTAACCGGTTGCAACGTGCAGGACTTTTCCAAGTCAAAAGCACTTCTCCAATTACCTTCCTTCCACTTTGCCCTTCGCCTTGCTTGTCTCTTAATAGATAGTTCAGTCTTTCTTCCAGTGGGGCACAGCTCTGACTAGACTAAGGTGTATACAGACACCTACACCAGACTCCACTTTCTGAACTGATGATAGACTTAAACTGGACACGTCTACTCTGTCCAAGGACAGGAAACTGACTTCTCACTCTGAAGTCCGGACACTGACTGACTAAATCACTCCCTTCCACACCCCTGCTGGGTGTGTCAGAAGTGTACACGATGTCATGAAGAGACCTTAACTGTTACCTCTCCACTCATCCTCCTGGTATTGTATACCAGGGCTACACACATGTAATGGCGGTTAGACAAGAGGAAATACTGACACAGAAAGAAAATAGTATGAGCAAACGCTGGGGCCCAAACTATCTAAATAGAAAAGGATAGGAAGGGTACTTACTGCAATCTCAGAAAACCCTGAAAAAACACCAACTCTACTAATTTCAAAATCACCTGAGATCACACGACCTCTACCACCTAAATTAGTTCTCTGGTGTAACAAAAACAGCAGCCACTGAAAAAACTGGAAAAAGCAAAAGTACAAAACACAGTGGCTGGACTAAACTGAGAGGGCAAAAGCCCCCGGAGGGGACCCAGAAGGCCCCCACAGAAGTGCAGGACCAAATGCAAAAATATAGCAAAAACACAAAATAAGAAATTGTCTTATCTGATAGCAGGAGATGCAGACACGACACAGCAGGCTACAAGGGAAACTGGAAAGAAGGATTCAGACCAGAACAATTAATCACCGGCAACCCTGATGGGAAAATGATTCCCTTAAATAAGACCAATCAGTAACACCTGATTCCCAGTCCTCACTAGTACCGCTTGTAACCACCAGAGGGAGCCTCTGCTCAGAACTCATCTCAAACCCATTCACAACAAAGAGCCAGACGGATGGTGGAGTGTGCCTTTGGGACTATGACAGCTAAATGGCGTGTCCTTTTGACTGCAATAAACTTGAAGACCGAGACTGTGGATGATGTTGTTAAAGCGTGCGTGGTCCTACATAATTTTGTCCTAACCAAGGAACCGATTTCTATGGAGGACCACAATCAAGAAACAACTTTGCACGACTACAGCAATATTACTACTCGCAGTACAGTCGCGGTTTCAAGAATGAGGGACCATTTTGCCCAATACTTTGTGTCACCAGAAGGTAGTGTTGACTGGCAGGATGACAGAGTGTGATAAATGTATTTGTTGTTTTAAAAATTTCTGTACCCACAATAAATCTTTAAAAATTAACTTGTCTACCTTCTTGTGTGTCTGTAACCTTTTTGCCATAGTTGTGTCCCTGGCTGTTTTTTTTAACAAAAGTATTTCACCTTTCGTCCAAAAAAGTGTACATTGTAGGGCAGGGTTCCCCAACTCCAGTCCTCAAGGCACACCAACAGGTCATGTTTTCAGGATTTCCTTTGTATTGCTCAGGTGATAATTGCCTCACCTGTGCAATACAAATGAAATCCTGAAAACCTGATATGTTGGTGGGCCTTGAGGACTGGAGTTGGGCAACCCTCTTGTAGGGTATAACCTACAAGTACACAATTTTGGGAAAAAGATAATATACTTTGCATACTACACAACCCGGGACACAACTTTGGCAAAAAAGTTAAATTTATGAACCTTTTAGCCAAAGTTAGTTGTTTTTTAATAATTGTGTTTGTGTTACCAAATAGCTTTACCTGTATACAAAATTTAAAACAACATCCTATAAATAAAAGACAGACAACAATGTTAAACCAATGAACAATTTATTAAAAAAAAATTTTTTTAATATAATTTTTATAAAAGTGAGCCTTGTGGACCCAATTTTTCACAGTGAAATAACCTTTATTTTTTATTAAACTTTATTATTTTTGTCAACTTTATTTTTTGAAATAAATTTTTATTTTTGTCAACTTTATTTTTTGAAATAAATTTATGAAAAAAAATAATTAACACATTAACTACAGGTCAGTGTAGTGTGGGGTGGAAATACTGCTGGAGGGGCTGCGAGACACTTCGACCGTGGGAGTGTGGAGGGACGACCGGGATGGTGGTGGTGAAGGAACAGGAAGAAGTGAAGGGGTGGAAAGAGTAAAGGAATGGGAAGACAAGGCAGAACAGGTGGGTGGTGGTGGAGTGGAGGGTTGGGCACAAGGAGCAGGTGACATGGTAGGGAATTGGAAGGGGGAAGGAGATCGGTATGAGGTAGGAGTGTGGTACAGGGTAGGTGGCTGGTAGTGGGGAGGTTGCTGGTACTGGGGAGGTGACTGCAGTTGGGGAGGTGGGTGGTACTGGGGAGGTGGTTGTAATTGGGGAGGTTGATGGAGCTGGGGAGGTGGCTGGTATTGAGTAGGAGGGGGAGGAGGGACGGCGGGTGGAGGGGGGGAAGATGTACGGCGGCTGTAGGGGTGGGAGGTGGAGGAACGACTGGGGTGGATGGAGGAGGATGGGAGAGAACCTGCACTAGAGCAGTGTGGCACGTGTGCATCACATACATCTGCTGGTCAAGAGATAGCGTATCTATGCGCTCCGCAACCGACCTAAAAAAGCTGTGGTTCGGTGATGCTCTTGCTTCTGACTGCACAGTTTGCAGAAGTGTCTTTACCTCACCAACTACGGAGGTTATCTGATGAATGACTGCGGCAACTTGTTCAGATAATACCTTAAGACAGTTCTGGAAAGATGCATTCATATGCAAGAACTCGGGCGCATAGTTCCTTTCCTGACCCCTCTGACGCTGCCGCCCAGTACCCGCAGCTGTACTAGAGGTGGCAGTGTCAGAAGGGTGGGGTAAAGGGAATGCTATATCCTCACCAGCAGATTCATGTAATGCAGACGGCCACGATGCTCCAGCGCTGGTGGAGGGGACTGCGGGATCAAATGTGTGGGAAGGCTGGGAAGGTGCAGATGTGGAGGGTTGGTCGAAGTGTCCCTCGGTGTCGGTCTCCTGAGGGATCGCTCTAGAAGGCGCCAACTCTGCGGGCGCCCGAGTGCTGGTCACCGTGCTGTGGAAGAAAGAAAAAACATAAAATTAATATACAGATGTGGAATGGCCCTGGCTGCAAAAAAACATTGGATAGATGTTAACATTTGATGGTAATGTTTACCTTCTGGTGACCATTGTTTCACGCAGGAACGCCAGGGCTCGTGCGTATTTATACTTGCTCTGGCGTCCTGAAGAACCACTCGGGGCCCGCATCTCCTTTTTGAACTCCTTCTTAAAGCGATCCCTCACAGACCGCCACCGCTTCACAATTCTCTCCCCTGAAACGAGAAAGCACACATTGGTTAGTATACAACATCAGTGTTTCCCAAACCACAGTCCTCCTGTCCCCCAGAGGTCATGTTTTCAGTATTTCCATAGTGTTTCACAAAAGGAAATCATGAAAACATGAAGCTTGGGGGACACGAGGACTGAAGTTTGGGAAACACAGCTTTACAGTCAGCAACATGAACTATACTTAAGGTGTTTAGTCTGGGACCTAACATCGAGGTCTTCCCAGCGGTCCATCATTGCCGCTGCCACTTCCTCCCAGAGCCGTTGGGTCACAACTTGATCCGAATGCCGGCGGTCCCCTATGTTCCACAGCGGCTCCCTTTCTCGGACCAGATCGATCATGAGATCAACGTCCAGCCCCTCCTCTGTGTCCGAGGCGGGAGCACGCTGTGAAGCCTGTGAAATTAAAATAGAAAAAAAAAAACATTACCATACACATTATCTGAAAATGAAAAAAGTATACATGTTAAACTGGAAAAAATTAAGAAAAAAATTTATAGATAGCACATGTTTTGTAAAAAAAAAAAAAAAATGTATATGAAATGTTACCAAAAATGGTAAATAGTTAAAAAATTTTCAAACAGAAAAATTACATTTTAAGAAAGCACCCGAAACAATAAAAAAATTTGCTTTAAAAAAAAATATATATATATGAATTCAAAAAAAAAAAAAAAAACTTACACGTTGGGAACCGCCGACAGTCTCACGACGACGACTCTGGGAGGCGCTGGGAAGAACCCTTTGTTGGCTCCCAGATCCGAGAGACTAAAATGAAAAAAAAAATTAGGATATTGGCATGTGTTGGCCGCTGTGTCAAGTATGTACAGTCATGGCCAAAAGTTTTGAGAATGACACAAATATTATATTTTCACATGATCTGCTGCCCTCTGGTTTTTATGTGTGTGTTTGACAGATGTTTTTATCACAGACAGAAATATAATTGCAAACATATGAGTAACAAAAGCTTATATTGACAGTTAGAATGAGTTAATGCAGCAAGTCAATATTTGCAGTGTTGACCCTTCTTCTTCAGGACCTCTGCAATTCTCCCTGGCATGCTCTCAATCAACTTCTGGACCAAATCCTGACTGATAGCAGTCCATTCTTGCACAATCAATGCTTTCATTTTGTCAGAATTTTTAGGTTTTTGTTTGTCCACCCGTCTCTTGATGATTGACCCCAAGTTCTCAATGGGATTAAGATCTGGGGAGTTTCCAGGCCATGGACCCAAAATCTCTATGTTTTGTTCCCTGAGCCATTTAGTTATCACCTTTGCTTTATGGCAAGGTGCTCCATCATGCTGGAAAAGGCATTGTTGATCGCCAAACTGCTCTTGGAGGGTTGGGAGAAGTTGCTCTTGGAGGACATTCTGGTACCATTCTTTATTCATGGCTGTGTTTTTAGGCAAGACTGTGAGAGAGCCAATTCCCTTGGCTGAGAAGCAACCCCACACATGAATGGTTTCAGGATGCTTAACAGTTGGCATAAGACAAGACTGGTGGTAGCGCTCACCTTGTCTTCTCCGAATTAGGTGTTTTCCTGATGTCCCAACAATCAAAAAGGGGATCCATCAGAGAAAATAACTTTACCCAGACCTCAGCAGTCCACTGCCTGTACCTTTTGCAGAATATCAGTCTGTCCATGATGTTTTTTCTGGAGAGAAGTGGCTTCTTTGCTGCCCTCCTTGAGACCAGGCCTTGCTCCAAGAGTCTCCGCCTCACAGTGCGTGCAGATGCACTCACACCTGCCTGCTGCCATTCTTGAGCAAGCTCTGCACTGATGGTTGCCCGATCCCGCAGCTGAAACACTTTTAAGAGATGGTCCTGGCGCTTGCTGGTCTTTCTTGGGCGCCCTGGAGCCTTTTTGGCAACAATGGAACCTCTCTCCTTAAAGTTCTTGATGATGCGATAGATTGTTGACTGAGGTGAAATCTTTCTAGCTGCGATACTCTTCCCTGTAAGGCCATTTTTGTGCATTGCAATGATGGCTGCACGTGTTTCTTTAGAGATAACCATGGTTAACAGAAGAGAAACAATGATGCCAAGCACCAGCCTCCTTTTAAAGTGTCCAGTGGTGTCATTCTTACTTAATCATGACAGATTGATCTCCAGCCATGTTCTCATCAACACCCACACCTGTGTTAATGGAGCAATCACTGAAAAGAGGTTAGCTGGTCCTTTTAAGGCAGGGCTGCAATGATGTTGAAATGTGTTTTGGGGGATAAAGTTCATTTTCTAGCCAAATATTGTCTTTGCAAGTAATTGCTGTTAAGCTGATCACTCGTTATAACATTCTGGAGTATATGCAAATTGCCATTAGAAAAAGTGAAGCAGTAGACTTTGTAAAAATTAATATTTGTGTCATTCTCAAAACTTTTGGCCATGACTGTACTAAATGGTTTTCTATGTGTTGTGTGTAGTGTGATGTTGTGTTTCTGCGAATGATGCAGGATACTTACGAATTGTGAGCCCACTCCGGGTATCTCTCCACCCCGTCCTTCTTCCTCTGGGAGCTCCTCGTCATCTTGCGATTCCTGTTATTAAAAAAAGACAATCAATACATATATCCCACAGATGGATTGTGGAGAGAAAAAAAAATTAGATATTTTTACCGCCAATTGTTGACGATGGGTAGGAGGGCTCCCAGAAGAAGATGTGTCTTGCTCTGGCTCAAGTGGCTGGGAGGGAGGAGATGGAGATGCTGCTGCTTCTGCTGCTGACGCCGCCGCTTCTTCTGCAAACGCCGCCATTGCGGCAGCTGCAGCAGCTGTTTGACGGTCTCTGCTGTGGAAGAAAGACGCAAAAAGGGCCAGTGAATATTTGTATATTCCTTGTCCCTGGCTGAAAGAGAAAAACAAACATGTAATTTTTTAGGTAAATGGGGGATGTAATATTTACTTTCTGCTAGCTGTCCTCTGTGCCCATCTCTCCTCCTCTCGGCTTGCTGCTGCTCCCGCCTCCGCCGCTGCCTGTCTTTGCCGTCTTCTGCTGTTGAGTAAAAAGGGACAGTGAATATACTATTCCTTGTCCATGGCTGAAAGAAAAACAAACATGTAATTTAGAGCAAAATGGGGGATGTCATAGTTACTTTCTGCTGGCTATCCTCCGAGCTTGGATGTCATCTCCTCCCCTCTCTTCAACTGTTGCTGCAGCCGCCGCCACCTCTCGTTGACGTCTTCTGCTGTTGATTAAGGACACAAAAAGGGACAGTGAATATATTTGTATATTCCTTGTCCCTGGCTGAAATAGAAAAAAATACATGTAATTTCTATGGAAATGGGGGATGTCATATTTACTTTCTGCTGGCTGCCCTCCTAGCTTCCAGGATGTCCTGTCCGCGTGCTGCTGCAGCTTCAGCTGCTGCCGCCTCCTCCCTTTCAAATCTTCTGCTGTGGAATAAACAGACAAAAAGGAACTGTGTTTATATGTATTGATTGTCCCTGTTTTAAAAAATAAGATTCAAACATGGACAGGATTGAGCTTCATGTTGTACGGAACACAACATCCCGTCATTAATTGGACCCATAAACAGTACCAGGGGGAACCACCCTATCACTGGAAAAAATGCACACTTGATACAGTACCAGGGGGAACCACCCCATCAAAAAAAAAAAAAAAAAAAAAAAAAAAAAAGATCAACATTATGATTGAAAAACATGCACATTTCAGATAGTAGCAGGAGGACCAACCCCATCACAGGCAAAAAAAAAAAAAAAACACTAGATCAACATTATGATACAAAAACATGCACATTTCAGATAGTAGCAGGAGAAGCAACCCCATCACAGGCCAAAAAAATTTAAAAAAAAAAATCAACATTATGATAGAAAAACATGAACATTTCAGATAGTAGCAGGAGAAGCAACCCCCATCACAGGCAAAAAAAATTAAAAAAAAAACCACTAGATCATCATTATGATAGAAAAACATGCACATTTCAGATAGTAGCATGAGGAGCAACACCATCACAGGCAAAAAAAAAAAAAATTAAATCAACATTATGATAGAAAAACATGCACATTTCAGATAGTAGCATGAGGAGCAACACCATCACAGGCAAAAAAAATAAAAAATAGATCAACATTCTGATAGAAAAACATTAACATTTCAGATAGTAGCAGGAGAAGCAACCCCCCATCACAGGCAAAAAAAAAAAACACTAGATCATCATTATGATAGAAAACATGCACATTTCAGATAGTAGCATGAGGAGCAACACCATCACAGGCAAAAAAAAAAAAATTAAATCAACATTATGATAGAAAAACATGCACATTTCAGATAGTAGCATGAGGAGCAACACCATCACAGGCAAAAAAAATAAAAAATAGATCAACATTATGATACAAAAACATGCACATTTCAGATAGTAGCAGGAGAAGCAACCCCATCACATGCAAAAAAAAAAAAAAACACTAGATCATCATTATGATAGAAAAACATGCACATTTCAGATAGTAGCATGAGGAGAAACACCATCACAGGCAAAAAAAATAAAAAAATAAAAAATTAAATCAACATTATGATACAAAAACATGCACATTTCAGATAGTAGCATAAGGAGCAACACCATCAAAGGCAAAAAAAAAATTAAAAAAAAAAAATAGATCAGCATTCTGATAGAAAAACATTAACATTTCAGATAGTAGCAGGAGAAGCAACCCCATCACAGGCAAAAAAAATTAAAAAAAAAAAAAGATCAACATTATGATACAAAAACATGCACATTTCATATTGTCGCAGGAAGACCAACCACATCACAGCAAAAAAAAAATGTTTAAAAAAAAAATACAGTAGATCAACATTATGATAGAAAAATATGCACATTTCAGATAGTCACATGAGGAGCAACACCATCACAGGCCAAAAAAATTAAAAAAAAAAAAAATTAAAATCAACATTATGATAGAAAAACATGCACATTTCAGATAGTAGCATGAGGAGCAACCCCATCACAGGCAAAAAAAAATTAAAAAAATAAATACTAGATTAACATTATGATACAAAAACATGCACATTTCATATTGTTGCAGGAAGACCAACCACATCACAGCAAAAAAAATGTTTTAAAAAAAAAATACAGTAGATCAACATTATGATAGAAAAACATGCACATTTCAGATAGTCGCAGGAAGACCAACCACATCACAGCAAAAAAAAGTTTTAAAAAAAATACAGTAGATCAACATTATGATAGAAAAACATGCACATTTCATATTGTCGCAGAAGGACCAACCCCATCACAGGCAAAAAAACAGTACCAGTAGATCAACATTATCAATGAAACACATTCACTACAGTAGCAGGGGATACACAATATAACTTCCAAAACATGCATATTTGAAACACTACCAGGGGGACCCACCCTATCAGTGGAAATATATTAACATTTCATACAGTACCAGGGGAACCAACCCCATCACAGCAAAAACATGAATTTGAAAATGTACCAGGGTGCAAAAAAAATGCAGTAGCTCAGACAGCATTGCTGACATATGCGTTGTAAAATTTGCGGTGGGGGGGATGTGATATTTACCGTCTGTTGTCCTGGCGCTCCATTGCCTGGCTGCGGATCCTGGTGCTGGCTGCGGAACTGGTTCCCGGCTGCGGATCCTGGTGCTGGCTGCGGAACTGGTGCTGGCTGCGGATCCTGGTGCTGGCTGCGGATCCTGGTGCTGGCTGCGGATCCTGGTGCTGGCTGCGGAAATGGTGCTGGCTGCGGAAATGGTGCTGGCTGCGTATACTGATGCTGTGGCTCTGGTTGTGGTCCTCTCTGGTCTGGAGCTATTGTGCATGGTATCTAATGTCCCACTGCATGCTTTTTTATATGTTTGCTGTGGGCTGGTATCTCAATTAAAAAACTGGATCCGGCCACTGGATCTGGCTTTTGCCGGATCCGCCACATTGCGGCGTTCATAGACTTTCATCGTAACAAAAGCCGGAAGCGCCGGATGCGGCGCTTCCGGCTTTTTCGCCGCAGACAAAAAACGTGACATGCAACGTTTTTGCCAGACGCCGGATTGCGACCAGACACCAGATCCGGCAAAAACCGGACGCGCCGCAGGGACATGCGGCGCCATCCGGCACTAATGTTAGTCTATGGAAAAAAAAAACGCATCCGGCATTACATTTTGCCGGACGCGGTTGGACAAAAAAATGCCGGAGCGCGCCGTCAGGCGCAAAACGGATGTGTGAAAGAGGCCTTAGACTCTCTGTGGGACAATCAGCCGATGCTCCTCCTCCACCTCCTCAGAGGACACCACAGAGCGAGAAAGAGCATCGGCACAAATGTTCTTCTCCCCTGAGAGAAAATGGAGTGTGAAATGGAACCGGGAGTAGAACAGGGACCATCTGGCCTGAGGGGAATTTAGCCACTGGGCGGTCTGTAAATAGACCAAATTTTTATGGTCAGTGAACACTTGGAAGGGAAAGCGAGCCCTCTCCAGGAGATGTCTCCACTCGGAAAAGGCCAACTTCATGGCTAGCAACTCCCTATCCCCAATGGAATAATTCCTATCCACTGGTGTGAAGGTCTTGGAGAAGAAGAAGCAAGGATGTTTACGACCTTGAGCATCCTTTTGAAAAAGGACTGCTCCAGCACCAACAGACGAGGCATCTACCTCCAATATAAAAGGTTTATCAACCTCGGGACGATGTAGGATAGGAGCGCTAGCAAAATGGGACTTGATTGAAGTAAAGGCCTTGGAGACCTCCTCTGACCACAATTTGGGATTGGCTCCCTTCTTGGTGAGGGCTACCAAGGGAGCAACCAAAGTGGAGAAGTGGGGAATGAATTGGCGATAGTAATTAATGAACCCCATAAAGCGCTGCACCGCTTTAAGAGAGTGGGGTTGTTGCCAATCCATTACAGCCTGTAGTTTGGCAGGATCCATAGTCAATCCCTGAGTGGAGATGATATAGCCCAGGAATGGCAGAGACTCCTGCTCAAACACACACTTCTCCAACTTCGCATATAAGGAATTTGCCCGCAAGAGGTCGAAGACCCTGCAAACATCTCTCCGGTGGGTGTCCATATCTGGAGAAAAGATGAGAATGTCATCCAGATAGACTACCACAGAGGTGGCAAGCATGTCCCGGGAGATGTCATTTACGAAATCTTGGAAGACGGCTGGAGCATTACAGAGCCCGAAGGGCATCACAAGATATTTGTAATGTCCATCTCTGGTATTGAACGCCGTCTTCCATTCGTCCCCCTCACGGATGCGGATCAGGTTATAGGCACCACGAAGATCCAGCTTAGTAAATACCCTTGCTCCCCGGAGCCTATCAAAGAGCTCAGATATTAGGAGCAAAGGATATTTGTTCTTAACGGTAATGGCGTTAAGACCCCTATAGTCTATACACGGTCGTAATTCTCCATTCTTCTTATGCACGAAGAAAAATCCTGCCCCTGCTGGTGACACTGACTTCCTAATAAACCCTCTTGCCAGATTTTCCTGGATGTATTGTGACATGGCCTCCGTCTCAGGAAGAGAGAGAGAATACACTCTTCCCCGAGGAGGCTCCGTTCCAGGCAAGAGGTCTATAGGACAGTCATAGGGGCGATGAGGCGGAAGAGTCTCCGCTGCCTTTTTGGAGAATACGTCCGCGTATGGCCGATAAACCTTGGGGAGAGAAGCAAGGTCTATGGGTATCTCCGTGGTGGAAACCTGAACGTCCTCTCTGAGACATCTGTCTATGCAATGATTACCCCAACCCAGTAAATTCCCAGAGGACCACTCAATATGGGGAGAGTGGTGGCGAAGCCAGGGTAATCCCAACAAAACCTCATCTATTCCCTCAGGAAGAACAAAAAGGGATATATTCTCCTGATGAGAAGGGGACATAGACAGAGGTAGAGAGACAGTCTGGTGGGTGATTTGTGAGGGCAGGATTGTTCCATTCAATACTCTCACCGATATTGGCTCGGCGAGCGTCACCAGCGGTATGGAATGGCGAGAGGCAAAGGAGGAGGACATAAAATTCCCCTCTGCCCCAGAGTCCACACAAGGCTTGGCGGGAAGAGTGGATGAACCTAGAGAGATTAACCCTTTAAGGAGCACTTTCGGAGCAAAATCCCTCACGTCTAATGACCCTGCACCTATGGTCACGGAACATGACCGTTTACTCATTCGCTGTAGACATCGGTTGGCATAATGTCCTGGCTGCTGACACATTCTACAGACCACGGATACTCGAGTTGTCCGAGACTTAGATCCCACTCGAGTAGTCTCCACGGTCTCTGGGGAGTCGGACGCCCAAACGGGAAATTCAAGAGGTTTGGCAAAGGTGGGTACCAGCTGAAACCTCTGCCTACACTGGGTCCGCTCTAACCTCCGCTCATGAAAACGGAGGTCGATGCGGGTAGATATAGAAATGAGTTTCTCCAGTGTGGCAGGAATCTCCCTGGTAGCCAAAGCGTCCTTTACATGGTCTGCCAGTCCTCTCCAGAACACTGGAATAAGAACTTTATCTGGACACTCTAATTCAGATGCCAAAGTCCGAAATTGGACTGAGAACTGGCTGACCATGGACAAGCCCTGTGACATTGCCAGCAGTTGGAGTGCCGTATCGTGCGTGACCTGAGGTCCTAAAAAGACCTTTTTCAGAGCCTCCAAAAACCGAGGAGCACTCCGCACCACACGATCGTCGCGCTCCCACAGCAGCGTTGCCCACTCCAATGCTCTATTTAAACAAAAAGTCATACAATAATAAGCCGAGTACTGGTGAAACTATAATCACCCCAAAATAATTTGGCCCCAAAGCCAATAAAGCAAAGACTCCCAAAGATATATTAATACAAGAAAGAAAGGAGCATAAACTTTGTCTCAAAAAATTATCAAAATTCTTTATTACAACATTATAAAATGCCAACAATAAAGGCCCAAAAAGACATAGAGGTGTGATGAGGATAAGCTGTCGGTAAGAAAGACAGCAACAGACCAATACATAGCCAGGGTATATCATATAATTATGAAGCCAACATATTAATATATCAATGTAAACTGGAATCAATCCAAAGATCTCTATATATAAACCAGTGGCCACATATAAAGTGCATCGTGCATGTCATACATCTTGCTTACCCATATTGTATGGCTGAGTCTGTGCGTCTCTCAAGAGCAGACCCCCCTGACGCGCGTTTCGCGGATGTGCTTTCTCAAAAAGGGGACTCACCATGTCATAACCCCAGGGCTTTTTATATGTATGGTAAGATCCAGATAATGTCGGTATAATAGGGCGCACATGTTCACCGCATCACACGCCGCTATAGTACCTCCCCTTCCCCCGGCAGTCAATACATCGCTCGCATGTAGGCAAAAATCGGCTCATGACGTCATCAGTATGCGCGCGAGGTAACCCAGACGGCCGTGGAGAGGGAGGATTCAGCGTGGAGCAGGGCGCATGCGCGCACCGCCGCAGCCATCATCATGGAGACCATGAAGGTGGACATTTTTAGGAAGATCGCAACAAAGATAAAAAGTGAAAAATGCAAATAACATAACAATATTGTGCATAACAAAGATAGAGTGCACAAATAAGACGAATGATTATCATATAATACAAAAATAGTGAACAAATGATCTCAGAACAAATAATAATTATAGGTGATATAAGAAGAGATCAATACAACCATAATAGACAGTGCATATACTACTCATATAAGTGACAAAATAATACATGTATAGTTATAAAAGTATATATATATATGACGATCTTTCATCCAAAGTGTCGACCGAAAATGGATCCATAAGAATTTTTCTTGGAACACAGCATGCTTAGAAAAGTCTTCAAATTCAATCGAATGAAGGAGGATGACATGCCAAGGCAAAACTTTATCCATATAACAACGACATTAAATACTAAAAATAAGAAACTGAGAAAATGACATAATTAAAAATGATAAATTTAAAAACGTGGTGGAAAGATTCATTATTATATTCAATATAGGACGAGCACTAGGCTGGACGAGAAAATAGTGGACTGGACAATCCCGCTTTCAAAAAGAGAAAGGGGTAGAAGAATCACAGCGGAGGACCACAAAGTCATTACAAAAATGGGGCAAATGTTAATTTTTCATTTAACCCTTTGGGTGTTACCGTGTCAAGAGTGACAATCCACCTACATTCGCGTTGTGCTAGGACGCGGGTAAGATTGCCACCTCTGACACCACCCCTGATTCTATCAATGCCCCTTATTTTTAACCGCTGGGATCAGATCCATGACATAAACGAAAATGCCGCGGTAGCGTTTTTAATGTTGATATATCCTCAATATCCCTAGCAGCCAAGATATCTCGCACATGTTCGCGTGTCCTGATCTTCAATTCCCTGGATGTGAGACCCACATATATAAGGGGCAGGGACATGTGGCGTAATACACCACATGAGTGGTATTACAAGAAATATATTCGCGGATTTAAATTCCCTGCTTCCATCTGATTTTTTGAAGGTCCCAAATCTAAGGATATTAGGACACGCGACACATGTACCACAGGGGAAACAACCCACCCGTGGATTTTTAATTTTGAAAAAAGATGGAGTTTTAGCCACATAATGGCTTTGTACCAAATGATCTCTTAGATTTCTCCCCCTCCGTTGTGTTAGGAGAGGACGCTGAGGTAAATTAGCTGCCAGTATAGTGTCAGTATTTAATACCGACCAATGTCTATTCAAAATGTCACGGATCTGATCCCATCGGCAATTGGACGTGGAAATAAATCGTAATTCATTTGAATTGGTAGTATTATTCCTCCCTGAAGGGGTAAGCAATTCCTCCCTCCTGGTATTTCTGGCACGTCGATACCCTGCTTTAATGGAACGACCGCTGTAACCCCTCTCCCGAAAACGCTCAGCAAGGATGACGGACTGTCGCTCGAAGCGGACCATGGTAGAGCAGGTCCGCTTGTTCCTCAAGAATTGTCCAACTGGGATGGCCCTAATCACTGAAGAATTATGTGCCGAGGAGGCATGTAATAGAGAGTTAACAGCCGTCTCTTTGCGATAGAGATCTGTCTCTATAGATCCATCCTCCGCAACACATAAGGTCACATCTAGAAAATCAATACTTTTGGAATGATATTTAAATGTAAATTTGAGATTGTATGAATTAACATTAAGGAACTGCATAAACGTGGATAGGCTGGTCTCGTCACCCCTCCAAATCATCAGCACATCATCGATGTAATGGAACCAGCCCACCACTGGGTCCGCGGCGTGTGCCCCGTCGCCAAAGAAGATCTGCCTCTCCCAGTATCCCAAAAATAAATTTGCATATGCCAGAGACAATGGGTCTCCCGGGAGGGTTCTGGGCATCTTTATGCACCTTTGGCAAAAGGAGACCCATTGTCTCTGGCATAGGAGGTCTTAGCGAGAATTTGTGTAAATTTATTGATCACCATTTGAAGCCCTTGGTGGAAACGCTTCCCTCCTATGTCAGAGACACTACTGACATTCTCACCAAGGTGGACGGACTCTCTCTCGAGGCGGACATGTTACTAGTGACCATCGACATCGAATCACTATATACATCTATCCGACATAATGATGGCCTTAGAGCGGTCCGCTTCTTCCTTGAGACTGCCAACTGGGATGGTCACTTCTCAGAATTTATTTTGGATTTACTTGAGTTTGCCTTAACAAAAAATTTTTTTGTTTTTAAGGACAAATTTTATTTGCAGATACAAGGGACTGCGATGGGCGCGGCGTGTGCTCCGTCATATGCAAATTTATTTTTGGGATACTGGGAGAGGCAGATCTTCTTTGGCGACGGGGCACACGCCGCGGACCCAGTGGTGGGCTGGTTCCGTTACATCGATGATGTGCTGATGATTTGGAGGGGTGACGAGACCAGCCTATCCACGTTTATGCAGTTCCTTAATGTTAATTCATACAATCTCAAATTTACATTTAAATATCATTCCAAAAGTATTGATTTTCTAGATGTGACCTTATGTGTCGCGGAGGATGGATCTATAGAGACAGATCTCTATCGCAAAGAGACGGCTGTTAACTCTCTGTTACATGCCTCCTCGGCACATAATTCTTCAGTGATTAGGGCCATCCCAGTTGGACAATTCTTGAGGAACAAGCGGACCTGCTCTACCATGGTCCGCTTCGAGCGACAGTCCGTCATCCTTGCTGAGCGTTTTCGGGAGAGGGGTTACAGCGGTCGTTCCATTAAAGCAGGGTATCGACGTGCCAGAAACACCAGGAGGGAGGAATTGCTTACCCCTTCAGGGAGGAATAATACTACCAATTCAAATGAATTACGATTTATTTCCACGTCCAATTGCCGATGGGATCAGATCCGTGACATTTTGAATAGACATTGGTCGGTATTACATACTGACACTATACTGGCAGCTAATTTACCTCAGCGTCCTCTCCTAACACAACGGAGGGGGAGAAATCTAAGAGATCATTTGGTACAAAGCCATTATGTGGCTAAAACTCCATCTTTTTTCAAAATTGAAAATCCACGGGTGGGTTGTTTCCCCTGTGGTACATGTGTCGCGTGTCCTAATATCCTTAGATGTGGGACTTTCAAAAAATCAGATGGAAGCAGGGAATTTAAAATCCGCGAATATATTTCTTGTAATACCACTCATGTGGTGTATTACGCCACATGTCCCTGCCCCCTTATATATGTGGGTCTCACATCCAGGGAATTGAAGATCAGGACACGCGAACATGTGCGAGATATCTTGGCTGCTAGGGATATTGAGGATATATCAACATTACAAACGCTACCGCGGCATTTTCGTTTATGTCATGGATCTGATCCCAGCAGGTTAAAAATAAGGGGCATTGATAGAATCAGGGGTGGTGTCAGAGGTGGCAATCTTACCCGCGTCCTAGCACAACGCGAATGTAGGTGGATTGTCACTCTTGACACGGTAACACCCAAAGGGTTAAATGAAAAATTAACATTTGCCCCATTTTTGTAATGACTTTGTGGTCCTCCGCTGTGATTCTTCTACCCCTCTCTCTTTTTGAAAGCGGGATTGTCCAGTCCACTATTTTCTCGTCCAGCCTAGTGCTCGTCCTATATTGAATATAATAATGAATCTTTCCACCACGTTTTTAAATTTATCATTTTTAATTATGTCATTTTCTCAGTTTCTTATTTTTAGTATTTAATGTCGTTGTTATATGGATAAAGTTTTGCCTTGGCATGTCATCCTCCTTCATTCGATTGAATTTGAAGACTTTTCTAAGCATGCTGTGTTCCAAGAAAAATTCTTATGGATCCATTTTCGGTCGACACTTTGGATGAAAGATCGTCATATATAATATACTTTTATAACTATACATGTATTATTTTGTCACTTATATGAGTAGTATATGCACTGTCTATTATGGTTGTATTGATCTCTTCTTATATCACCTATAATTATTATTTGTTCTGAGATCATTTGTTCACTATTTTTGTATTATATGATAATCATTCGTCTTATTTGTGCACTCTATCTTTGTTATGCACGATATTGTTATGTTATTTGCATTTTTCACTTTTTATCTTTGTTGCGATCTTCCTAAAAATGTCCACCTTCATGGTCTCCATGATGATGGCTGCGGTGGTGCGCGCATGCGCCCTGCTCCACGCTGAATCCTCCCTCTCCACGGCCGTCTGGGTTACCTCGCGTGCATACTGATGACGTCATGAGCCGATTTTTGCCTACATGCGAGCGATGTATTGACTGCCGGGGGAAGGGGAGGTACTATAGCGGCGTGTGATGCGGTGAACATGTGCGCCCTATTATACCGACATTATCTGGATCTTACCATACATATAAAAAGCCCTGGGGTTATGACATGGTGAGTCCCCTTTTTGAGAAAGCACATCCGCGAAACGCGCGTCAGGGGGGTCTGCTCTTGAGAGACGCACAGACTCAGCCATACAATATGGGTAAGCAAGATGTATGACATGCACGATGCACTTTATATGTGGCCACTGGTTTATATATAGAGATCTTTGGATTGATTCCAGTTTACATTGATATATTAATATGTTGGCTTCATAATTATATGATATACCCTGGCTATGTATTGGTCTGTTGCTGTCTTTCTTACCGACAGCTTATCCTCATCACACCTCTATGTCTTTTTGGGCCTTTATTGTTGGCATTTTATAATGTTGTAATAAAGAATTTTGATAATTTTTTGAGACAAAGTTTATGCTCCTTTCTTTCTTGTACCACTCCAATGCTCTGCCCGACAGAAGAGACACAATAAAAGCCACTTGTGCCCGTTCCGTGGGGAAACGTGTTGCCAGAAGCTCAAGCTGTATAGAGCACTGACTCACGAATCCCCGACAATGTTTACTGTCACCCGTAAACTTGTCTGGAAGTGAGAGGTGGGATAATGTCGAGGCAGAGGTAGCAGTGGACAAACTGGCTGCAGCTACGCTAGCAGCCTGAACAGCGACTGCGGTAACATCCACAGCTGAGGTTGTGCGCTCAAGGACCGCCAACCTACCTTCCAGCTGCTGGATGTACTGCTGTAGATGCTGATCATCCACCATTTTACTAGCCAGACCCTGGCGCTAGTATTATGTTAGGGTCTGCGGAACGCACCTAATAGATATGGTAGAGAGGTGCGTTCGCAGCCCGGGGTCCACCGTGCAGGCGAAGCCCGCTGCTAGTAAGATGGCGAAAGTAGCGAACTCTGTTATCCCGCAGAGTAGCTAAAATAAATGCCGTAGCGCGCTGTGGCAGTAAGTGCGACTCTGTTAATCCCCAGAGCCGCTAACGGGAATGCCACAGCGCTATATGGCGATAATGTGAACTCACTTAGCTTCAGTGAGCCGCAAAGTAAAACGCTATGGCGCTGAACCAGCATTATAAAGCGAACCCTGTTGCGTCACAGAGCCGCTGAGAAAAGGACTGTGTCCTGTTAACACCACAGGGATGCACAGATAACTGCTGTGTGGATAGCAGTCCGTGATCATGCAGACAGCAACGCATTCAAGCAATCTCCTCACCGGAGAAGCCGGTATTCTAGGGGTTTATTTCAGTCAAGCCCTAACCACGTGCACTCAAATCTCCTCACCGGAGGTGCCGGTATTCTAGGGGCTTATTTCAGCCGAGCCCTAACCACATGCGTGCATGATCACACTGGCGCAAAGCACATAATGCAATTGATACTAGCGCATGGCGGCCCAGCCATGCCACCCTTTATATTAACAGCTACAGGACCTGCCAGAAACATGGACCAATGAGAAACTGTTCCAAAACACATGTAGTTTCAGGACCTTCCTGGCAGACCAATAGGAGCTGCTGCAGTATCTGAACATGTGACCCCTGATTTCCAATGAGAGATCTTACCCTGGGTATGCTCAGAAGGGGAAACGCAGGACTTCGTCCCAAAGACGTCTGCTCCAGCATTGGCTATAATAGAAGATCCAGGAAGGGCAGCAGTAAGTCTCTGCACAGTATTGGAATGAGCAAGATGCTGGGACCGACGTCTCTGCTGAGCACGCTCCACTGCGGACGGAGATGGATGGGGGACTGCATCGGGACTGGTTCGAGACTCCCCTTGTGCAGTAGCAGGAACTCGATCCCTAACACGTACAGCAGTAAAAATAAAAAATCTTTTTTTTTTACAAAAATGATTTTGCCCCCAATATTTTATTTTTACAAGGGTAACAGGAGAAATTGGACACCAAAAGCTGTTGTCCAATTTGTCCTGAGTACGCTAATACCCTGTATGTGGGAGAAAACTACTGTATGGGCACACGTCGGGGCTCGGAAGGGAAGTAGTGAAGATTTGGATTGCAGACTTTGATGGAATGGTCTGCGGGCGTCATGTCGCGTTTGGAGAGCCCCTGATGTGCCTAAACAGTGGAAACCCCCCACAAGTGACCCCATTTTGAAAAATAGACCCTCCAAGGAACTTATTTAGATGTGTGGTGAGCACTTTGAACCCAAAGTGCTTCACAGAAGTTTGTAACGTACAGCCGTAAAAATAAAAAATCTTTTTTTTTTACAAAAATGATTTTTTTCACCCCCAATATTTTTTTTCACAAGGATAACAGGAGAAATTGGACCCCAAAAGTTGTTGTCCAATTTGTCCTGAGTACGCTGATACCCCATATGTGGGGTAAACTACTGTTTTGGCGCATGGCAGAGCTGAGAAGCGATGGAGCACCTTTTGACTTTTTCAATGCAGAATTCGCTGGAATTGAGATCAGACGCCATGTCACATTTGGAGAGCCCCTGATGTGGAAACCCCCCAATTCTAACTCCAACCTTAACCCCAACACACCCCTAACCCTAGTCACAACCCTAACCATAACCCTAACCACAAACCTAACCCTAACACACCCCTAACCCTAATCCCAACCCTAACGCTAATCCTAACTTCAGCCCCAACCCTAACCCTAACTTTAGCCGCAACCCTAACCCTAACGGGAAAATGGAAATAAATACATTTTTTAAATTTTATTATTTTTCCCTAGCTAAGGGGGTGATAAAGGGGGGTTTGATTTACTATTTATAGTGGGTTTTTATGTTTGGCAGCTGTCACGCTGAAAGATGCTTTTATTGCAATAAATAGTTTTTGCATCAACACATTTTGAGAGCTATAATTTTTGAATATTTTGGCCCACAGAGTCATGTGAGGTCTTATTTTTTGCGGTTCGAGTTGACGTTTTTATTGGTACCATTTTTGGGCACGTGACATTTTTTGATCGCTTTTTATTTCGATTTTTGGGAGGTTAGAATGAACAAAAATCAGCAATTCATGAATTTCTTTTGGAGGGGCGTTTATACCGTTCAGCGTGTGGTAAAATTGATAAAGCAGTTTTATTCTTCGGGTTAGTACGATTACGGCGATACCTCATTTATGTCATTTTTTTATGTTTTGGCGCTTTTATACAAATAAAAACAATTTTATATAAAAAATAATTATTTTTGCATCGCTTTATTCTGTGAGCTATAATTTTTTTATTTTTTCGCTGATGATGCTGTATGGTGGCTTGTTTTTTGCAGGACAAGATGACGTTTTCAGCGGTACCATGTTTATTTATATCTATCCGTCTTTTTGACTGCGTGTTATTCCACTTTTTGTTGGCAGTATGATGATATATCATTGTTTTTTTGCTTTTTTTTTTCAAGGGGTTCGCTAAAGGGGTTAACTAGTGGGACAGTTCTATAGGGTGGGTTGTTACGGACGCGGCGATACCAAGTATGTGTACTTTTATTTTGCTTTTTTTTATTTACATGAAGAAATTAATTTTTTGGGGAATATTTTTTTTTTCTTTATTTTGGAATTTTTTTACACATGTTATTTTCATTTTTTTTTAACTTTTTTACTTTGTCCCAGGGTGGGACATCACAGTATAGGGTCAGACCAGCGATGTGACAGGCAGTGCTGCAGGCTTCCTCGGCACCTGCTCTCAGCAAGCACTGAGGAAGCCGCCTCCCTGCAGGACCCCGTGGCCATCTTGGATCCGGGGTCTTGCAGGGAGTAAGGCCTCAGTACAGCACGATCACATCGCGCTGTTCTGAGGGTCTCAGGAAGCACGCACGGAGTTAATGTGCCGGGAGCGGTCTGTGACCACCCTGGCACCTAGTGCCGGGTGTCAGCTGTGATAATCAGCTGACACCCCGTCGCGATCAGCTGTGCTCCCACCGGGAGCGCCGCTGATCGCCTATGACGTACTATCCCGTCACAGGGAATTAAGTCCCAGGTCACCTGGACGAGATAGTACTTTGGATGACAGAAAGGGGTTAAACCTGACAGGGCACAACGATGAAGTGAAAACCATTTCCAGTGACTACCTCTTGAAGCTCATCAAGAGAATGCCAAGAGTGTGCAAAGCAGTCATCAAAGCAAAAGGTGGCTACTTTGAATAACCTAGAATATAAGACATAATTTCAGTTGTTTCACACTTTTTTGTAAAGTGTAATGTATAATTCCACATGTGTTAATTCATAGTTTTGATGCCTTCAGTGTGAATGTACAATTTTCATAGTCATGAAAATACAGAAAAATCTTTGAATGAGAAGATGTGTCCAAACTTTTGGTCAGTACTGTATATATACAGTCAGGGCCAGAAATATTTGGACAGTGACACAATTTTCGCGAGTTGGGCTCTGCATGCCACCACATTGGATTTGAAATGAAACCTCTACAACAGAATTCAAGTGCAGATTGTAACGTTTAATTTGAAGGGTTGAACAAAAATATGTGTTAGAAAATGTAGGAATTGTACACATTTCTTTACAAACACTCCACATTTTAGGAGGTCAAAAGTAATTGGACAAATAAACATAACCCAAACAAAATATTTTTATTTTCAAAATTTTGTGGCGAATCCTTTGGAGGCAATCACTGTCCGTCAGCTCCATGGATAATCCCTGCAACTGCAGAGCCAGCTGGGCTACTGGATCCATGGCAACTGGGAATAATTTTATGGGCCAGTGAAAATGTCATGCGGTCTTATGATATGTGTACGATGTCAGTAAACTATTCTTAAAAGAACAACACTCTATACAACATATAGATTAGCAACATCAGCATGTAAATATAGAATAGATTTACCTGACACGATATCCGTTGAACTCAGGGCTAATCTTGAGGACTTGATACACTGTCACAGGAAAGAGGAGGACCGGGGGTCTAACCTGACCCTAAACTGGGGTCCTAACTAATCCCTCACCTTGGAGGTACTGATAATGGTTCAGAGGTCCAAGTCTCCAGCCTAACCCTGTCTCCTATCAGTCCCTGAACCCTGTAATCAGTCCTAAGAAGGATACTGATTACCACCAAAGGGATATGGGCTGATCTCTGCTAAATACACAGATTAGACATATAAGACAGACTGGAGAAAACACAGACTTGCATACACACTCAAACACAGAAGGAACATAAATGATCTGGGATATTAAACTCTAAGCAAGGAGAGCTTAAAACAACTAAGGAGCTCTTAAACTTAAGTCAATACAGATACAATCCTATCTGTGGTCTGCATGAAGAATTTCACTGGCAACTCCCAACACAGACAACCAGAGATTTAAAGGAAACCAATCAACAAATAATTAATTGCAGCCGGAAGAAACTGCACCCAGTCCCAGAACTGAGCACAGACAGAATTAACTCCCTAACTGCCAAACACAAAGAAACAGCAACTCAGCTGTGAGAAGTCAGAATGTGCAACCGCAACGATCTTCGTGGCGATGCACACATGACAGTTGCCTCCACCATGTTTTACAGAGGATGTGGTGTGCCTTGGATCATGTGCCGTTCCCTTTCTTCTCCAAACTTTTGGCTTCCCATCATTCTGGTACAGGTTGATCTTTGTCTCATCTGTCCATAGAATACTTTTCCAGAACTGAGCTGGCTTCTGGAGGTGTTTTTCAGCAAATTTAACTCTGGCCTGTCTATTTTTGGAATTGATGAATGGTTTGCATCTAGATGTGAACCCTTTGTATTTACTTTCATGGAGTCTTCTCTTTACTGTTGACTTAGAGACAGATACACCTACTTCACTGAGAGTGTTCTGGACTTCAGTTGATGTTGTGAACGGGTTCTTCTTCACCAAAGAAAGTATGCGGCGATCATCCACCACTGTTGTCTTCCGTGGGCTCCCAGGTCTTTTTGGATTGATGAGTTCACCAGTGCTTTCTTTCTTTCTCAGGATGTACCAAATTGTAGATTTTGCCACTTCTAATGTTGTAGCAATTTCTTGGATGGGTTTTTTTCTGTTCTTGCAGCTTAAGGATGGCTTGTTTCACCTGCATGGAGAGCTCCTGTGACCACATGTTTCCTTCACAGCAAAACCTTCCAAATGCAAACACCACACCTCAAATCAACTCCGGCCCTTTCATCTGCTTAATTGAGAATGACATAACAAAGGGATTGCCCACACCTGTCCATGAAATAGCCTTGGAGTCATTTGTCCAATTACTTTTGGTCCCTTTAAAAACAGGGTGGCACATGTTAAGGAGCTGAAACTCCTAAACCCTTCATCCAATTTTAATGTGGATACCCTCAAATGAAAGCTGAAAGTCTGAACTTCAACTGCATCTGATTTGTTTTGTTTCAAATTCATTGTGGTAATGTCTAGAACCAAAATTAGATAAATGTTGTCTCTGTCCAAATATTTATGGACCTAACTGTATATATATATATATATATACACATGCAGCTACACACACACATAATATATATATATATATACTAGATGGTGGCCCAATTTGAATGCATCGGGTATTCTAGAATATGTATGCTGCTGGGGTATATAGAGGCTGCTGCTGCTGTGGTGTATGTGGAGGCTGCTGCTGGGGTTTACGTGGAGGCCGCCGGTTGGGGTGCTTCCGCTGTGAGCAGCCGGGAGATGACTGACTGGCGCCGGTCATCTCCCGGCTGCGTCGCCGCTGACCTCCATGCGGCAGGAGATGACCCACAGCTACCGTCGGGAGATCAGCGGCTAGCGCAGCTGATCTCCCGATGATAGCGGTGGCGTGCGTGGTTCAAATCCTGCGCCAATTCACGGCCGGACTGCGCCTGTCGCTGACTAGTCGCGTCTGGCCAGGCACGACCAATTAGCAATGCAAGATTTCCGTTACAGACAGACAGAATCCTGATATTCATGGTCCCCTCACCCCCAATCCTGATATGCATGGTCCCCTCACCCTCTACCCTAGTATGCATGGCCTCCTCACCCCCCAATCCTGGTATGCATTGTCCCCTCACCCCTAATCCTGATATGCATGGTCCCCTCACCCCCTACCCTAGTATGCATGGCCTCCTCACCCCCAATCCTGATATGCATGGTCCCCTCACCCCCTATCCTGTTATGCACGCTACCTCTCACCCCCCTATCCTGATATGTATGGTCCCCCTCACCCCAATTAAACTGCACACATACAAAAAAAAAAACATTTATACTCACCTTTCTTCCCTGTGCTCCAGCACTGTCCCGTTCTGCCGGAGGCCGGGGGAGGAGTGTGGCGCCGGAGTACGCGCATGTCCATACCGTGCTTTCTGGCGCCATATTGCTGAAGACACACTGCAAATGTGTCTTCAGTAAAATGGCTCCGGATAGCGCTATGTGCATGCGCGGTTCTGACGCGCACTTCTGCCCCGGTCTCTGGCGAGAAGAGAAGCGCTGTGGCAACGCTATAGCGACTATAGCGGTGGCGACTATAGCGGTGGCATGTGTGATTCAAATCCTGTGCCAATTCACGGCCGGACTGCGCCTGTCGCTAATTGGTCGCATCCGGCCGGGCGCGAACAATCAGTGACGCGGGATTTCCGTTACAGACAGACAGAATTAGACGATTATATAGTAGATTTTCATGTTTTTACCATGCAATGAACAATTGTACAGTATAATCCTGTTCATAAACAGCGCTGACCTTTACAATGCTAATTCCTCAATTTTCCAGGCAAACAATACTGGAAAATCCAACATATGTTACTCTTGTAAACAATGTATTTATTAAAACTCAATCTGCATACACATTAATATTACTTGCCAAAATTTAGTATATGGTATGTCCTTATTTTGCAACTGTGACTCTTATAAACTTTTAGAGCTGATGTGATGTGCTACACAAAGCCCTGTAAGATTTTATGTCAGCTTGTATCAACCGGAAGTCCATTTTCCCACAGGGGAGATAGTCATGTCTTGTCAAAATGCATCATATCAGGGTAGACCCATTCTGATTTCTTCATCTTACTAACTCAAAAGCAAAAAAAAAAAAACAGGAAAAAAATCATAATAAAATCTACTATTTTGGTTAACAATAACGATCATTGAAATGACACACAACCAGCGACGCTTACTAAGCAATTATTGGAGACAAAGGCATTTTTGTTGCATCAGAATACTTGGAAAATAAACTGAGATTGAAATTACAAAAAGGAAACTATTAATAAATTACATGATCAATAGTGATGAGCAAATGTACTCGCCACTACTCGTTACTTGCCCGAGTATCACTGTACTTGGTGTACTCGGTGAGCACCGAGAATTTCCGGTATTATTCTACGGGACCTCGGGTCTCCGCCCTGCAATTTTGGCGCTCTTTAGAGCTCCAATGAACAAGCAGGGATTGTTTGCCACTCACTGTAATGCCGCAGCCATCTTTGTTGTGGTGTTGCAGTGATTGGCTGGCCGCACAGCATCATCAGGTCTATAAGAGACCGGACGCTTTGCGCATTCAGCTCTGGAATCAGAAAGTGTAGGGAGAACTGGTGCTGAGATAGGGTCAGATTTGTGCTACCATTGTTCAATCCACAAATCCAGCTTAACCAACAAGCCTTTTAAGGGCTAACTAGGGGGTATATAGATTGCAGTGCTAGGTAGGCTAGGTAGGCAGGGGAGTCTATGTGCGCATATCCACGTCAGTGCAAGGCATGCAGGCACTTATGTGAGTATATAGATCTGACTGCATACTTCAAAAGGGTCCATTACTGTCTGCTGCTGCCTATTATATATATATATATGTATATATATACACGTAGCTGCAGGTATCCTTGGCTAGGATTAATTTGTTTTTGCACGTGAATCCTGCTAATTTTATTGCAAAGCAATCCAGAGCCCCTTTTTTTTCTACATTTGCTTGGTCACACTGCAGACTACAGCCAGGTCATTTTAATACAACAGCGTGAAAATCTGCCAATTACACTATTCTTGCTGTCTGCTACCCTAGGCTATACAGTATTTTGCGGTAAACAAAAAAATATCCAGGCCACATATTGACCTGTGTGTTATCTGTGTCAGACTCCTATCTCTCTGTGTGCTAAAAATTGTGGCATTTCAGGGCTAGATTAGACAGTTTTTTTTCTGATCTTACCATAGTTATTGACAGTGACACCAGTTTGTTAAACAAATAAAGTACATAGCAGATATTTGAAAGTACGTTTTTCCCGCACACAGATTACATCTAATTTTGCTCCAAATTCTGACTTTTTTATTGAACGTGGAAAATATTGTACTACATTTAAAATAGGAAAGGTGCGTGGCAAGGGACGGGGAACTGGACATGATGGTGATGGTGCATGCAGAGGCAGAGGGCAAGCTTCAATTGTGCCACAACAAACACCCACATCTTCTCGCAACAGATTCCGGTCAGAATTCATAGGGGACAGTAAAAGATCACTCTTGATACCAGAGCAGCGTGAAAAGGTAGTTGGTTGGATGGCAGATACTGCTTCCAGTCACTTTGCTACCACCACCAGCACCCTGTCTTCCACATGGTCAATTCTGAGTAGCAGTGAGTCTTGTCCGCATATTCCTCACCCTAATACTCCTTCCACCTCCCATACCGAGTGCCTGCAGAAAACAGATCCCACACTTGGACACTCCGAAGAGCTGTTCAGTTGTCCATTTATAAATTTGGGCCTCTCGCCCGGTCCACTTGAAGCAGGGCAAAAAGAGATTGCATGTAGCGATGCTCAAATATTTGAGCAGCCATGTTCACACAAAGGCGACGGTGGGAATGTGTCACAAGAGGTGGATGATGATCAGACACAATTGCCAGAAAGTCAGGAGGAGGACCAGGGTGCGGAAATGGAAGAGGAGGTGTTGGATAATATAGTAACTGACCCAACCTGGCAAGAGGACATGCAGAGAGAGGACAGCAGAACACAGGGGGAGGGAGGCGTAGCACCACAACAGGCAGGAAGAAGCACTGTGTTGGCCACATACAGAAGGTGGGCAACCGTTCCTCATAACACCAATATGACGGAAATTGACATTACAACTGTTCGGTCTTCCCGAGTCTGTTGTTTTTTAAAGGCTCTGCCGATAACCCCAAACAGGCCATTTGCACCACCTGGCAAGCTAGCATCAGCAGAGGTAGCAAACTACCAACCTGACCACCACCAGCATGATCAGGCACATGGCAGCAAAGCACCTGACTTTATGGGCAGAAGCCCAGAGTCCAGGAACAGTGTCTGCAGATGACACCACAGCTTCTTCCGCTGTTGTGCGTGGAAGCCAATCCCGTGCCATGGTGCCTGCGAAAATGCCTCGTGCCCTGCACCTGTCGTTGCACACACTCAACTACCACCATCAGCAAGCACGTCCACGTCCATATCCCAGCGCAGCCTTCAGTTGTCCATATCCCAGTCATTGTAACGAAAGCAGAAATACGCAGCCAATGCCCCATAAACCACAGTACTAAATTCACACATT
Source organism: Oophaga sylvatica (assembly GCA_033576555.1). Taxonomy (NCBI): domain Eukaryota; kingdom Metazoa; phylum Chordata; class Amphibia; order Anura; family Dendrobatidae; genus Oophaga; species Oophaga sylvatica. The sequence continues at coordinate 4,877 of JARQOD010003911.1, read as the reverse complement.
TCTAGTCTGTTTGAGCTGGAAATGTTGCCTTTTAGGCTCATGGAGACAGAAGCTTTCTGCAACCTGATGGCGGCAGCCGTCTCAAGGCACTCTGTGCCCAGCCGACACTATTTTTCCCGTTGTGAAGTCCCGGCATTACACAAGCACGTGTCCCACAATATTGCAGTTACAGGGAAAGCACACTTAATCACGGACACGTGGACAAGTGCTTCTGGGCAGGGACGGTACATCTCGCTGACGGCACACTGGGTTAACATAGTGGAATTATGGATGCAGTCTGACCTTGGGATGGAACACATCCTACCAAAGCCAAGGATTGCGGGCCCTACGTCAATCAGAGTTGCCCCCACAGTCTACAGCTCATTCATGTCATACTCCTCCTCTTCAGCGTGCATCTCTGAAATTACCACATCAGTCGCAAGCTGGAATCACTGCAGCACTGCCTTTGCAAAGCGGCAACAGGCTGTGCTGAAGCTAATATGCTTACATGACAAACCGCACAATGCTGATGAGTTGTGGACAGCTCTGAAAGAGCAGGTAGATATGTGGCTGACACCGCTGAACCTACAGCCAGGCATGGTGGTGTGTGACAATGGACAGAACCTGGTGGCGGCTCTGAGGCGAGGCAAGCTCACACACGTACCGTGCCTGGCCCATGTGCTTAACCTCGTGGTTCAGCGATTTCTCAAAACCTACCTGGAGCTGCCAGATCTGCTTGTGAAAGTACACCACCTGTGTGCCCATTTTAGAAAGTCAGCTACAGCTTCAGCTACCCTTATCGTGCTTCAGTAGCGTTTGCAACTTCCGGCTCACCGACTGGTGTGTGATGTCCCCACGCATTGGAACTCTACACTGCATATGCTGGAAAGGATTTGTGAGCAGAAGAGGGCAGTTGTTGAGTACCAGCATCAACAAGGGCATCGATATTCAGTTCAGACTCCACACATAAGACCTCAGGAGTGGACATGGATGTCAGACATATGTACCATCCTGCAAAACTTTGAGGAGTGCACCAAGATGGTGAGCGGTGATGCACCATAATTAGCATCACCATCCCGCTTCTCTGTATTCTGAAAAACTCTCTGCTCACAATCAAAGAGGATGCACGATTAGATGGAGCAAGGAACCATACAGGGTGATTACACATAGCCCAGCCTCATGTCATCCCAACGTGGATTGGTTGACAATGAGTTAGAGGAGGAGGAGGAAGAAGAACAGGAGCTACTTTCCTGCGCTATAGACGGTACTACAAGCACAACTGTCATACCGTCTGTTCATTGTGGATAACCTGAGGACAGAGGTGGAGGAGGACAGCATGGTCAGTCGTCCTGTTGGTGAGGACACGGAAAGCTTGACAGTTATCAGTCTGGCATGCATGGCAGACTTCATGTTGCGCTGCCTTTCCTGTGACCCTTGCATTCTCAAAATTTTAGTGGACACTCAGTAGAGGTTGGTGACACTTCTAGACCCACGCTACAAGGAGAACTTTCAATCTCTTATTCCAGAGTCAGATCGGTGTATTAAAATGATGCAGTACCAGAGGGCTATTGTTGCGGAATTACTGAAAAAATTCCTATCTGAAAATCCTGGTTGCAGAGGTCACAGTTCATTGGCCAACCAAGGAGTAGAGGCAAGAAAGACCCAACTACAATCAGCAGAGGCAGGGGGACACTGGCGAAGTACTGCGACACTTTTCTCAGACCCTCCAATCACCCTGGCCTAGAGTCGCAGGGTAGTCTCACAAGGCCTGGAAAGTTTGGGAAAATGTTAAAGGAGTACCTTGCAGACCATACCAACATCCTCCGTGATTACTCTGTGCCTTTTAATTATTGGGTATACAAGTGGACACGTGGCATGAACTGGCTCTCTACGCCTTGGAGGTCCTAGCCTGCTCTGCCGCTAGCGTTTTGTCAGAGCGGGTTTTTAGTGCCACTGGTGGAATTATAACTGATAAGAGCATCCGCCTGTCAACAGAAAATGCTGAGAGGCTGACTCTTATATAAATGAACAAGGCCTGGATTGGGGCAGACTTCTTTACACCACCGAATAACAGCGAAACATAACCTCCAATACAATGTATTTTTTTGGGAGGTGTATTACCATTCACCTCTTCACACCCACACATGGGTATACGCTTCCTGACTTTGGCTATTTGGTGTGTTATTATCCTCCTCCTTCTCCTCAACCTCATCATCCACCACCACTAGAACATGAGGGTGACCGTGGTCTGTGATGAAACAGCCAGTAGAAATTTTTTCAAGGGTGTTTTGATGCCCATTAACAAAAATGTTTACACTCTACATTGAGTTGTCTGCCCCCAGGGGAAAATGTTTTTCAGCCTATGCACTAAGTGTATAGGCATTCCAAGTATAGTAAACTCGATTCTTTAAACTGCAAAGACCTTTTTCGCAGGCCATACTCCACGTCTCTTTCTACACCACCCCTAGATCACCAGGGTGACCATGTTCTGTTATGAAACAGCCACTATATTGTTTTGCCAGGGTGTTTAGGATGTCCGTAACTACAAATATTTACACAGTCGGTTGATGTGCCCCCCATGGGAAAATGTTTTTCCGCCTATGCACTTAGTGTATGGGCATTCCAAGTATAGGAGACCCGCTCCTTTAAACTGGGAAGACCTTTTTCGCAGACCATATTCCATGTCTCTTCAGACACCACCACTAGAACACGAGGGTGAACATGTTCCGTGATGAAACAGGCACAGCCACTAGATTGTTTTGCAAGGGTGTTTAGGATGTCCGTAACAGCAATTAGTAACAATTCCCCTAGGGGAAATGTTTGTCAGCCCGTACACTTACTGTATGGGAATTACAAGTATAGGAGACCAGCTCCTTTGTAATGGAAACTGATTTTTAGGAGGACTTCATACATGCCTCTTCAAAGTGGTATTTTGGTTTGTTCAAATTTGGGGCAGGCCTTCCATTCAATGCATAGGCAAATAGTATAGGAGACCCACTTCCTAATAATGTGAACTTTGTTGGTTGTTAATCTTCTTCAAAAATGCAATTCTTCAATGCCAGTTCTTCAGCCTCAACACTGCAATGCTAAAATGCAGGGTCTTCTGACTAACCAAAGCAATTGACCAATGCAGGTTCTTAAGCCTCAACAGTGTAATTATCCACTGATGGTTCTTCAGGCTCAACACTGAAATGCTCAACTGCAGGGTCTTTAGCGTCAGCACTGCAATTATCCACTGCCGGTAACTCAGTCATCATCACTGCAATTGTCCACCGCTGGGTCTTCAGCATCAACACTGCAATTGTCCACTGCTGGTCTTTAGCACTAGCACTGCAATTGTCCTCTGCCGGTACTTCAGCATCAACAATGCAACTATTCAAAGCGTAGCCAAACAATATGGGAGTAACAAATTAATAGGAAGAATGCTTCAGGTGGCCATCAAGTACGTGGGTTCAAATTCTTATTAGAATACGTTTGAATTTGATGCAGGGTAGGCCTTGCATTAATGCATAAGCTAACAGTATGGCAGTGTCAAAAGAGTAATGTGAACTGGGTTTTCCTGTGTACATCTACTACGTCGGTTCAAAGCCTATTTGGGGTGTGTTTGAATTTGATGCAGGGCGGGCCTTGCAGTAAATGCATAGGCTAACAGTATGGCAGAACAAAATGAATAATGTGAACTCGGTTTTCCTGTGTACATCCACCAGGTCAGTTCAAATCCTTTTTGGGGTGCGTTTGAATTTGATGCAGGGTGGGCCTTGCAGTCAATGCATAAGCTAACAGTATGGCAGTGGCAAAAGAGTAATGTGAACTTGGTTTTCCTGTGGCCATCTAGTACCTGGGTTCAAAGGCTTATTTGGGTGCGTGTTCCCTTGCTACAGGGCAGGCCTTGCATTTAATGCATAGGCTAACACTATGGGAGACCTATTTTCTTATAATTGGAACACTTTTTCATGAGGCCCTCCTGTACGTCTCATCAAAGGGATATTGGGGTGCGTCCAAATTTTTGGCAGCCCATCCACTCAATGCATAGGCAATAACTGTATAGGAGACCCACTATTTAATATTGGCCCTTTAAGAATAGTAATGCCGACTGATGCCCCTATAAAAATTGGCTTTGTGACTTTAAAGGGAATCTGTCACCCCATTTTTTGTATATCAGCTGCAGCCACCACCATCAGGAGCCTATCTACAGCATTCTGTAATGCTGTAGTTATGATACGATACACTTTATTGATCTCGGGGGGAAATTACAGTATTACAGCAGCAATACAAACAGCAGTACATAAAATATTAGGACACAAATCTTGCACAGGTATACCAACATTACATAATAAATAAAAGTGGGTAGTTCAGGTGTATATAAGACAATGTTAATTGACATTAGTACACCAGCCATCAGTCATTATTTTCTACCACCCTTAGGAAATTATTATACATCCCCATAGCAGTAGGTACAAACGATTTTCTGAATTTCTCCTTCTTGCACCTTAATAGGATTAGATGGCTGCTGAATGTGCTCTTCTGCTTCAAGAACAGCTCGTATAGGGGGTGTGTATTATTGTTCATTATAGCCCTACACTTCTTCTGAATTCTATCCTCCAATACCTCCTCAAAAGAGTCAAGATGGAGGCCAACAGCTGCACTTGCCTTCTTGATAAGTTTGTTGAGCTTATTAGCGTCAGCTACTCGCACACTACTGCCCCAGTAAATTATAGCAAAAAAGATGGCGCTTGCTACAACGGACTGGTAGAACATCTCCATCATTTTACTGCACACATTGAACGACCTGAGCTTCCGCAGAAAGTACAGTCTGCTCATTCCCTTCTTGTAAACCTTTTCTGTATGACACCTCCAATCAAGTTTACTGTCAAGGTGAACCCCAAATATTTGTAGCT